>VWZN01022248.1:65499-75869 GCA_013396955.1 Regulus satrapa | reverse complement strand
GGGGGTGGGGGGTTGGGGGAGGCGGGAATAATTTGGAAGTCTGATAGTGTGTGGGAAATGATTACATCAGTCGGAGGGAGGGCTAGGATTGGTCTGCACAGTGTGGTTTGATTCACTACCGCAAAGATTGCGTGTAACCCTTTGAGTGGAGCTCTGGCAGAGTTGTTTCCCTCCCCAGAAACAGTCCCCATAGCAGGGGCTACGTGACAGGTAGGGTACGGCCGCCCCTGACGCCGCCGGCACCCCAGGCGCCCAGCCGCAGGCTGCAGAGGGTCGGCGGAGGCAGAGAACTAACTCTCAAGAGGCAATCCCCATTTAAAATGCCATCTTGTTCTTCCGACTGCTGCCTTTTACGTGCCGTTGAGGTAAGATTTTCCATATCGAATTACCCTCCAGGTTTTTGTTAGACTCTCCTTCTCTCGCTAGGATGTGGAGCGTTTTAAACGCGGAGTTGATTTAAATCTGGGACCTGCACATTTGCCCGGAGAAATAATTTTGCGGGAAGTGTCTCTCGCTTGAGCAGAACAATGCAAAGAGGAAAGCATCTGTATAATTCAGGAGGTGAGGGAGAAGGTTCTTGACTTGTTCTCTCATCCCCATTGATATTTAGGATGTGCAGCATATGCACATATCGTTTCAAACTACTTTCAAACTAGAATCAAAAGAGAAGTCAGGGTAGGGAGAGAAACGTGTGGACTGTGCTAGGTAATAGATTTGCCGGCAAACTGCAAGCGGGACTTCTTCACATGAAACAATAAAAAGTTAGTGGGGAACGAGAGCCTTTTTTGATCTTTGGGGTCTTGGCCTGCTCCTCTGTGAATGTTCAGAGGCCTCCGATGGGATCGCAATGAAAATTGTGTGTGTTTGACTGGATGTGATTTCTCTCGCCCACTGTTGCTAAAGTACTCTCTCGACATTGTTTCACATTTACTTACCTTACACAGCTTTATACAGAACCTGCTCTCTCACTTTTCCTGTGTACGTGGTCATATTAACCCTGCTGAATCTTTGTTTAGTGCAGGGAGGTTTTGGGGAGGGGGGGAGGGGAAATAGGTCTAGGGGGCATCGAGAGAAAGTGTTATAAAGTGAATCATCCATTTCATTTGTCCTGGCTGCCAAGGTGCTTGGATCCCTCACACCAAGAGGATGATGCTTTTCTACAGTAGCTGTGTGGTTTGCCTGTGTTCAGAGCTGTTGATCTGTAAGTGTACCCTTTATGTTGCAGGATGTAAAAGTCTTTAGTGAAGATGGAACAAGCAAAGTGGTCGAGATTCTAGCAGACATGACAGCCAGGGACCTCTGTCAGCTGCTCGTTTACAAAAGTCATTGTGTGGATGATAACAGCTGGACTCTAGTGGAGCATCACCCTCACCTAGGATTAGGTAGGGAATGGTCAAAGGGGTGGCATGGTTACCTGGGAACATAAAATATGTGTAATTCATATAAATGTGCTTCCAGAAGGAACGTTTTCTTTTCCACTGCTTTTATTTGTACAATTAGCTGAAGTCACATACGTGCTTTCTGTGTATTACAATTTGATGTGTTAAGCATTTAAGCCATTTAAAGTCCTTCCCTTATTTCCCATCCTCTGTTGGGTTTTTTTTTTTAATTATAAAAAAAAGAGAAGAATTGTCTGATCTTCACGCTAGCGCTCTGTTGCTACCTTGCTCTGTCTGTAGCTATTGCAAATAAACAGCTTAGGCAAATTAAGCTTGATCCTTAGAGTACGGTCCTATGAAACAGCTCAGCTCATCACCAGCTGGGAGACCTGGGTGAACAGACTCAGCCTTACGTACCTACAGTAATGCTTATGAAAGCTAGACATGCTGAGGTGGGGGAGGGGGCTGGCTAAACTTGACTTCAGGCAGGGAAAAAATGGTGGCACCACCCGCAAATCCATGGGCAATTTCTGGACCAGCGGTGGTATCTGCTCTCCAGGCAGCGGCTCCTCCACCTGATTGAAATTAAGGTGTCATGGTTACAGTTTCAAGAAGGCAGCAAGAGGAAGAACCGTGGGGAATTAAATAACACCGTGAATTGGTTTAATTACAGTACCTGAAAGGATTTCATGTTATTCAGTCTTGCTTTTCCTGTTATTTTGTGGCACTGATTAGTTACAGGGTTCTGCTGTGCAGCTTGCAACAGCATATCACCCAGATAATGCTATCTATAATTCTCCGTGGCATACAACAACGCTTCAAAAAGTGTAGCATTTGGAGTATTAGTCGATGTACTTCATGGGGAATGTTTTTTCTAGAAAACAGAGGAAGGCAAATCATGAGCTGCAATCGCCAGCACTGGAATTGTGAATGCTATCTGTAGCTAACAGAGGAGGTTTTATGTCTAAAAATGTAATTCAGAACCCTACGAGTACAAAAAGGAAATGATTTGCTGTAAATGTGATGCCCTAAACCAATACTGTTAAACACTAATAAATTCACTGCTCCGCAGACTAACACTTAAAAAAAACCAACCCAACACATAGGATATTCTGATTATTTAATGGTTTTATTATCTCTCCTGATATAGAAATATATGAAAAAATTAACATGAAACACTCACTGGTCTATGTCTGTGATATGCTTTCAGTTCTGAGGACATAGGATGAGGTGAAGAATTAAGGTATAAATTACAGAATCTTTATCTCCGTAGCTTAATACGCCACATGCACTTTTAGAAACCTTTACAAATTTTCAGTTTTATCAATGCTCATTAAACTACCGGGCTTTCTTTTTCTATATTCTCTTTCCCATCATTGCTGATTACCAAGGTATTGTGTAAACAGAAGCCTTCTCCTTTGTAACCAACATCCTTCTCCTGCCAGATTCATTCAATGATGCCACAATTCAGTGTTTGTGACATCACAATAGCTTCCATGGTGACTAATTGTGCTGTCAAACTCTGGTGTGTGACATCTCTGAATGAATCGGGCAGGAGGCTGATTAGGAAATCAAAAGCTTCTGTTTACACACAAATAACTTGGTAATTAACAATGATGGGAAAAGAGCAAGATACTTATCGGGCTGCATTTATATACATGGGGACCTGCCTGCCTTGGACCTCTGTTTCACACTGAAGCACAAAGCAGGCCCCCAGAGAAGCGGGGTGTGCAGGTTGAGGCTTCAGCAGCCACCGAACTTTGTTCCGCAGGGACAGCCCCAGGGCTGTCCCCTGTAGGCCACGCAGTAGATCTGTGTGAGAACTAATGCAGCCTTTGGGGGTGTAAAGCCAGCAGACAAAGAAAAAAATACTTAATGAATTTAAAAAAAAAACAAAAAAAAACCAAAAAAAAAACCAAAACAGATTTCACATATTGAAAGGATGAGGACAGAAGGGGAATAAATGAGTTCATTTAACAGGAGACAACATCATCCAGTTTCTTGAATTTGGGGTCTAAAGTATACATATTCAATAAACTTTTGATACCAGCTTTCATTCTTCCACCAGTTTTGGTTGCAATTTGACTTTTGTATTATTAGGCTGCTTATTTCTAGCTCCTCTGTAGCTTAAATGCTTTCCTGTATTTCAGAGACTGTCAGATCCAGGTAGTAATCTGTCTGCAACCTGGATGAAGTTACCATCAGGCATCTGATGGTCCATATTTGTTCCTCTAGATATCAGATTGCTAGTATAAGTGTGAAACAAAGGTAAATAAATACTTAGTGTAAAGAGAAATATGGTCAAAGGGCAGTCAGAATTCTCTGTTTCTAGAAGACATTATTTCTTATACAAGACATCCTTGCTGACTCAACGCTCTAGGTGGTAGTCTTGAAGCCCACCAAAACAGAGGAATTCCTTCCTTTTTTGCTCCCCATATTTTGCCTAATAGTACTTTCCAAAAGAGCTTAGTTTGCAGAACCAATTAATTTTTTTACCATTAGACAGACAGAGGATGAGATCAACATTTTGAAGCCAGCTGCATATTTATCATTCCATTGGTCTTCAAGGTCCCACCTTGTAAGGAACCCTCACCTCACTATTCAATTCATACAGATAGCCAGGTATATTCCAGATAAAATATGTGCTTGCACATAACTTTAAACAGCTATTTGACTGCACAAAATCTTTGTGTTCTCACTGGAGGCAGTGGTGTGACAGTTTGCCATCACAATTTCTTGATTTGACATTTGGAAGTCCTGCTGTACCATTCTGCTAATATCTAAAGCACATTGTAGTCAATATTTAAGCAGTCTGTGAAATTTGAATTGGTCCCATTATTTCATTTGCTGCTATAAGTATACCTAACCTGTTTATAAAATGTGGTATTTTCCCTATGTTCTATTCCGTACTTAACTATCATCAATTTGGGATGGGGACAGAGATCCCTCCCTACCTACAGACTTCATTTTTCCAGTTCCAGAATTGACTGTACACCTTACTAAATCTGATTGAGGCAGGAGAGAATGTAGTAGGGCTCTGAGATATGTGAGGGTTAGAAGAAAGCATTGCTGCTGTTTTATACCTAGATTTTCTTGTTAACATGCATTGATTTCCCTTAATATGAGTGAATTAAAAGTGGAACAGTTAAACACAGCACTTGCTTAATTGCAAAATCAGGGCGGGCTATTTCATACAGGGGTCCAGCTGTCATTTGTAGTGATTCTCTGATTAGGAATTTTGGGCTATGCCTGTGAGTTGTTCATGATGGAATCCAGTTCCTTTTCCCACCTTGTATCACTGCTACAGTTCAGTAGAAGTTCTGATAAAAATGCAGATTAATTTGGGTGGGATGGGGGGAAAAAAATCTCTTCCAGGAAGTATGTGGAGGAGACTGGGTGGGACCTATCAGATAAACTGAAAGGACACATTTCTGGTCACTTCAATAGCCACTTGAAGACAGACTGACCTGCTGAACTGAACACAGATTGACGTCCATGCTTCTGGTTTTGTAGCAGAAAGCTCAAACCGAGCTGATCATGTGTCAAGTTCATTCCATTTGCACTGAGTGCAAATTACAAAGCACTTCCCAAGTGTACAACTTCTATGAAGTAATAGCAAACTGACAGGGACTAACTTCCTTTTTTTATAGGCACATGCTATGAAATGCTGCACCTTTTCTCCAAGATGGCTTTGACCATCAGTATGAAAATATAAACATGAAATCAGCTGGAATATCATCATAGAATCCCAAAGGGTCGTGATGTAGTAACAGAATATATCTAGGTCAGTTGTCTAAAACATCTAAGAAATAGGCACTAAATATATTTACACAAATTAGGCATTTAAATACAAAACAAATTGACAAATGTTCATCTATACTTCATTTCCTCAGAACAGAATAATCAATTTGTCCCTGACAAGCAATTTTTATTGTGTTAGGAAAGCGAAGACCACAACTTTGGGTGGTGACAGAACAAGATTGTAACAGGACGTGGTCTTTCGGGGTTCATACTGTGATCAAGTTTCATACCAATGTAATGAAAAGCTTTCTGGAGGAAGCATAATTTTAAAAATAGGGTCTTCATCCTCATAGTCCCACAGTCCTAATCACAATGTGAAGGAGATTTGGCTTCACCAGTTGCTTAAAAACCATGATAGTAGCAGCAGATTAGCAATACCTGAAACTTTGTCTGCAAAGCTACTAGAAATGTGTAGGTTTAGGTGATGAATGCTGAGATGGTGCCAAATGTCCTTTATTAACAGCCACCCCGTAGCAATATCATTGTACATGCTGGTCAAAGATCTACCCCTTCAAAGTGGTGTTACTTTGTTTGAGAGCAGCCCAGTGTGGAGGTTTTTCAATGTAAACCCCTTTGAAAACACAATCTATACAAGACTGGACATCACAAATGCACAGTAAAGCTGAAGTCATCAGTGAGCTGGTGATGAGTGACAATCTAAGTGCAGGTAAAAAAGATGATGGGATCATTCAGCCATAGGTTAAATTTTCAATCAAAGAATACCACATAATCTGCTGAGTTCAGTAATTCAAGTGATATTCCAGAGCTTGCTCTTTTTGAGATGCCAATGACTGCTTGCTTTCTATCCTGAAAATACCCCAAGAGAAATTAGGTGGCCCCCTGGCATTTCTTACTGTAGGAATACAAGGATTACAGGAAGGCAAAGTAGGGAAGGGACTCTCCAAACTAATTTGGTCAGCAAATCACAGGCATTTTGTTTAAAGCTTTGCAAAAAGTATGTTTTCTTTGGCCTAGTTTTTAAATTTTGTATTATATAAGGCATGAAAGCACTGACTAGTTAAAACTTTTGAAAAATACCTAAATATTTTCTCAGAAAGTTCTGAAGATTTGTCAAGATAATGAGTTCATTACGTAGTGCATACTTAGCCAGTTGCCTTCTTTTGAGTTACTGCTTTCAGTGAGTTTGGTTTGTTAAGCTGTCTGTTCATGCTTTGATGTGCCATTCTTTTGACCAGAGAAGTGGTGGTTATGGGGAGTTACCTTGTAACCAAATCTAGAGCAGAAAATTGCCCTGTCATGTGTACAAAACATTTGTCTCTGTCAGTATTCCTGTAAAGTAGATCCTGTGACCTCTTTCATAATAAACCCCATTGTCTAGCATCTACAATAAAGGCCTGAAGTTCACCTTGAAATGAACTGGTTTTATAGAGTGTGATCAAATACAACACTGTATTTCTGTGATAGTTCAAGACCTAACAGTGGCCTTTCTGTAACTTTTATCCACCTTAAACCTGTCCACCTTGCCAGTTCCACAGCACACAACCAGTGCTAAAAGAAGAAGCTTGTCTGTATTATTGTAGCCACTACAGAAAAAAAAATGTATTCCTTTCTCAAAGGTCTCAGTGCTTATGAAGCCCTGATATAGGAATTCCTTGAAGAACGCTGCCATGTAATGTTAAACTTTATAATACATTACAAAGTAAAGTATTGCCTCATGGCAATATGGTTTGAAAGCTAGAATGTATTTTGATAATTTCTAAAAAGGTAATGGAATTACACTGGATTGTTTTAACTTCTTTTCTTAGTTGGTCTCACTCCTTCTGCTGTTTGGCTGTGTGTTAACATCATGTTCTTTTTCCACAGAGAGGTGCTTGGAAGATCATGAGCTCATAGTTCAAGTTGAATCCACAATGGGAAGTGAAAGTAAATTTTTGTTCAGGAAGAATTACGCAAAATACGAATTTTTCAAAAATCCCATGGTGAGTCTCGTTACTTCATTGTTTACACCACAGAGGGATGGATTGCAATAACTTTGCTGGACCCTGTTATGTCTTAAACATTTATTATTAAAAAAAATAGGAAACCCAACTAACAAAATTCTTTCCAAAGAAGTTTTAACCGATGTTTAAATTCCTTGAACTTTCCTCCCAGCCTAAAAACCTCAAGTGTTTAAGTTACCAAATATACTTGTTTCAAAATGTCTGTAGTTATGTTGGAGAGTGACCAAGACAGGGAAATCTTCATTAGTTTAAGAAAAACAATCAGAAGTGCAATTTACTTATTATTGTCAAATTATTTGATTCAAAGCAAATTTGTCACATAACAAGCAGTATCCAGACCTTTTAATTTCTGACCATAATAATTAATAAAACACCAAACCCATCTGGGTAACCCCTGAAGCACTTAATCTCTACAGGGATTTTCATTTTTTCAGTTCATCGTTACATATATTGAACATTGTTTCAGCTATGGCTGTGCTTTACTGGTGTGCTCTGCCTTCTTTACTGATGAGGGTAGCTTGCCCTCTCTATGTCTTTGGTATACTCATGCTGAAAGGTATGCCATAGCTACACCTATTCCTGGATTTATTTGTAAGATCCTTTGAACATTGCAATTTTAAACTGGTTACTGTGTAACTGCTTATCTGAGGATAACTTTTTCCCATTTTATCTAAACAATTATGTTGGAGCAGACTGTTGGCACGAACCAGTGTCAGCTGGTGCGACCCATCGAGATAGCTGAGGAAGGGTAATACAGAGGTAGTTAGGTAAGAACAGATTTTGGGTCAGTCAGGCATCTGTGGTGTGAGAAGGAGAAATTATACATGAGGTCATGTTTAAACTCATTGCTGAAGTAACTGTAAGTGATAAATTTGTTCCTTTCCTCATAGATGCAAGTGCACAGTTGCTGCATCCTCGCATGTGTTCTTGCATGTACATTTGTCATCTGCTGGTGCTTGTTTCAGAGTCTGTGCCTTGACTTACTCTGTGAAACGTTTTTGTACATGGAGTGTTCCTAGTTTTACACTTCTGTTGATCTCACCATCTGATAACCTAAGAACATCTGAGCCTTGTACAGAAGTTTTGGTATCATAGGAGCTAGTGCATTAGTTTCAAGTGGTATGTTTTAATTAATAACAGAGCATGGGAGTAAAACCCAGAATGCTTGGCATTCAGTCCCAGGCTCCTGCAATCACAGAATAAATCATTCTTGTGCTGTAGGAATGCGAAGGCTCCCTATCCGTTGCATTAGCTGTTGCCATATGGCACTGTTTCTCCTCAAGAGAGCTGGTAAATGTTAGCTTTCATAACTCATTGTGCAACTTACCTGGCAGAAGGGTGATTCCTCTTCAGCCCTTCTCTTTATGCCCTAAAGACTGAAATTTATGTTGCCTGAAGAGTGACAAATGTTCTAAACTGGAAATATTTTTTTGTTGTGATTCATCTTGTTATAATCAGTCATTGTTTTATTTCAGGCATTTCTGTATGTCTCCATGCTTCAAATAATGTTTAAAAACTTCAAGAATGATTTCATGTCATTGCTGTGTATAGTAAATTCAGTGTAAGAAATTATACAGAAATTTTAAAATATAGCAGATGAAAGGGAAACTGGAGGAATAAATCTGAAATCAAGTTTGATTAGCTGCACTAATCAAGGAGTCACTGCATACTCAGCTTTTGCAGGACCATTCATCCTTTCCTTTCCAAGAAAGTAGAAGCAGTTAGAGGTCCCCAAAAGTACTCAGTAGAAGAGGAAGTGAGAGGAAAATGCACTTACGAAATGCTGCATATCAGATATTTTAAAAACCTGCAATCTGTCTGCATGGGCATCTGGTGAGCAGAAGGAAGGGAAGATCTGCACTTGAAAAGTCCCTAGTATTACTTTCTGTGTCAGGGGATCTCCAAATTGATTTAATAGTGATAGGTCAAAAAAATTAATGACTGGAAGAAAATGTCACTAGTACTCTGTAAGTGTTCAAATATAATGCAACTTCCAATTGTCTTCTTTTTGTGTCTAGAATTTCTTTCCAGAACAAATGGTTGCCTGGTGCCAGCAAACAAATGGCAGTATCCCACAGTCACAACTTTTGCAGGTACTGTAAATTATATGTATGGACAAAGAATGTTTTGGAGCAGGATGGGGAGGGGTTGAGAGGAAGGAAGGAAGGAAGAGAATTCAAAGATTTGGAAAACAGAGAAAGACCAGTACAGTGAATTAGCATATGGGGCTAATGCTGAAAATACCTGACAAAGATCTCACCCAGTAGCATTGAGGTGTCAATTGTAAACATAAAGTATTCATAGCTATGGTCATACATATTTGTTCCATTAATACTCAACTTACTCTGTGGGTATCTGGTTTAGCCACCTAACGTTACTTTGCAGTCTTGGCAAATATATTTCTAGAAAGACAAACATACCTTTTATAAAGGGCAGAACAGAAGTACTCTTCTCTACTCCACATCATAGCACAGGAGAAAGTGTAAAAATGCAAGTGGATATTAAAAGATGAGTTTGAGATGATGAGAGGTTTTGCTTTTGCTTTTTTGTGTCCTATGTTTGTGCCTGGCAAGAATTAACAATAAGGACCAACCTCCCATGGTTCAGCCAGCTAGTTGAATCATTATTTTTCTTTTGTATAGAAAAATAATGCCCTAAGAAGTAAGTGCAAGTAGAAATTTGTACACAGCATTTGCTAAGTAATCCCATTTAAAGCTCCCCAAGTTAAATTGCAGGGGTGTGTTCCTTATGCGTCTGTGTTGGTAGAGTTGTGCAATCTGCATGGTGGTAGCATGTGCACTGCATTTTTACTGAAGTTTTGGTGTCACTCTACCATTTCTTGTTTGCTCATAAAGGAACTGTAGTGATGGCACAGTTGGTTGGCCTTCAAGGATGGTGGTGGAGGGTGGGCTGCCTCTCTGACCAGTAACCGATTCACTTAAATCTCTCAATTTTAGCACTCCAATCTAAGCCCCACAGTTCTAAATCCTTTTCACTTCACTTGTTTTCTCGACCTGTGGGCATTCTACTCCGGAGCCAAATTAAAACACAATTTACTAAAGAAGTAGTGTATTAAGAACATACAGCCATGATGCCTGGAATAATGAATAACAGGCAAATTATAAAGCAGAAGCACAAATATATGAAGAATATAAACATACAAGTAACTGATTTTAGCTTGATTTCTGCCATTTTGCATGTTTGCAAATATGTACTGACTGTTTCCACT
>VWZN01022248.1:44345-57909 GCA_013396955.1 Regulus satrapa | reverse complement strand
TATCAGTCTTTTCTTTTTTCGTTCTTTTTTTTTTTTTTTTTTTTTTTTAAAAGATACTGAGCTTTCATCATTAACATCTGGCTTGTGTTTTAAGCCAACTGAAATGAGTTGCTGCTTGTAGATTAGCCCCCTTCAAAGTTGCATTTCTTTTTCTCATCCTTGCATTAAATCTGCCCAGCCCCCAGTTTCCTGTAAATTAAATCTATATTGCATGTGCACTAATTCTCTTCTCCTGAGGCATTAGTGTGGATTTAACGGTAATTCATTTTCTCTATAGAAACGTAGCACAAGAATGAACATCTTGGGTAGCCAAAGTCCACTCCATCCTTCCACACTGAGTACAGGTAAATTCTGATGGTTTGTAACCATAGTATCAGAGGCCTCTCTGGGTAAAGCAAAGGTACATTTCATACAGACACAGAGTGCAGCCATGCAGTACAAATGCCTTGATGGCAAATACAATCCTTATCAGCAGCTTCTGTGTCATTGACATGCCTAGCCACAGGGACACCGGGCACCGTAGAAGGAACTTGTTTTCCTTTGACGACCCACTCAAGTTTTTCTTTAGGACTAGTCTTTTAAAACTCGTATTTTGTAAAAATAGGCACTCCATACATTTTTCCATTTAAAAAAAATCCAGCAGTTAATTTTCCATTTTGAACAAGGAAAGTCAATGAGTGATCTTTTAATCTTTAAAGAGTTGAAATGAGAGTTTTCAAAACAGAATTTGTTCCATAATAACTGAAAACTGTAACATATGCAAGTCCTCAACATTCCTTTGAGACTGTAAATTTATTAAAACTGGAAATTTCATATTAATATCCTAGATTTCATGGAAGAAACAGAACTATTTTCTCTTGCTGTTGTGTTAACAGAATTTTAAAATATCATTTGAAAGACAGAACAATAAATATAAAAATATTTGTGGGCTAACTTGACTTGAAAGCACCATCTAAAGTGCATTTCTTTATTTGAGATTTAGAAGGACTTGTTTCTAACTCATTAGCTTATACATTGAGTTCTCAGAATTGTTGGTCCCAATATGTTCAAGAAGCTATAAGAAGGCAGTATTATAAAAGACTTCTCCTGTGTACCTAATTGTTTATCTGCAAATCAGAAAATATATGGAGATAATGCCTCTCTACTTGGTATATTAAGTAGATGCATTTTTTGATACTGATTCTTTTTTTTATATAGGTTGATGGAAGATACTTTATATTCTGCTGTAAGAGAACTATACCCACTTTTAAAATGTTTAAATAATTAGTATGTGGAAAAAATGGTTGCGCGCGTAACTGTTTTTAACCATCCTCTCCCTCTTCTTCCTCTCTCCTCCAGTTATTCATAGGACACAGCACTGGTTTCACGGCAGAATCTCTAGAGAAGAATCTCATAGGATTATTAAGCAACAAGGGCTTGTAGATGGGTAGGTACTCTTTTTGATCAGTATTTATGATCTGACAGTGAAATGAGAGCACAGCTTCTGCTGTAATGGTTTACAGGTTTATGAGCACTTCTGAGTAACCTGACTGTCGGGTAGTCCCGTTATAACCTGCCTGGATTCCAAAAAGTCAGTGTGTGTTTGTAGTAGTGGGTCCTATATTTTAATTTGAAAAGTAAAATCTTAGGAATACACTTAAAGGTCTTTCTTTTTTTTTTCCAACAGAGGCCGTCAAGTTTTAGACTGTTAGAATTTGAAAATAGTTAATTCTTGTAATCTGCATTGAGGACATATTTTTCAGGCAAAGCTGTACCTAACCATTTGCCAACAGATTTATAATCAGCCATCCGTGCTCTTCTGCATGAATCAGAGCAGCTAATGGTGCTTGCTCACTATTTCTGTTCTAGAGCAAAGAAATGGAAGTACCTGTTTGAGGACTCTCTAAAATGTCTGTGGTCAAGATTTCAGTATTTTATGAGCATCTCTGTTTTCCTTATTTATATGGAGTTATGGTTATTGAAGGGAAATTGCCTGAACTGCATTCAGCATTGTTGATTTGTAGGATGGGAAAGGCATGGTTGCCTTTGGTTCACTCTCAGGGTTATGGTACAAACATCCATGTTGGCTTCAAAGGACACAGTGAAATTCAAACCTTTCCTCAGCATTTTCTGGTTCAGAAGCAACACTAATCTTTCTGAAGCGTAGGGAAGTAGGAACTGGTAGTGCATATATATATATATATATATATTCATCAAGCAGTGTTTGCTTATTTTTGAGGGATTTTGTCTAGGCTCAGGCTGGACAGGGGATTTTAGCTAAGCAGGCCCAATAGGAAAGAGAAACTGAGAAAGCAAAGGAACACTGCTGACTTTCTGAGTTTCTGGTTTTCTCACATTATAATCTTGGGCACAATCTGTCTTGTTGCCATAGGAATCTGGTGGCCTATCCTTCATGAGGTCTTCATAAATGTGCTCGTATGTTTGATGCTGTGTTAAATTTGTGCCTAATCAGCTTCCTCACTGTGGAACGTGAAAATTATTAGTTTGGCCATAGTAAGGTTCACCAGGAGGGACAAAAGAACCATGTTACCATGTGTGCTCTGAGATCTAAGGATCATGATTTTCAGGCTGGAAAACTGTTGCCTGTGTTTTCCTGCTCTGTTTGTTCTTGAACTAAAGAAGGTAGAAAGTTTAACAGTTTCCTGATGGTTCAGGGAAGAGGCTCAACACTGTATACAAGCAACTGATGCTGTTATCTTGGATATCTCTGGAAGTTCTTGTTGAGGTGCACCTCTTGGTAGTCGTTGTTTATGTGGAAGCTGGTTGCTTGCCAGAGGTTGAATAAACAGTTGCAGCATCATCTGTGCAGACCTTTGATTTATGCCACCGGTTTATGATACCATACATTATCGAAAGGGCTAGATGAAAAATAACTGAGAGACACCTGAATGAACTGCTGTAACCACAGGGCATGTAAGGTCGTTCTCCCTCACATGAATCCTAATTTATGAGGCTTTTATCACTTTTCCACACATCTGGTCTTCCTAGGCTTAAAATGGAACATTAAAATACCACGCATAGTTTCTGAGAGTGGCAAGACATGCCTGCCCCAGACTACTGAACTCACTCGGGTTATGATGGTGCATTTTTGCAGTACTGACATTTCTCAATCGGTTCTGAGGAGCTGGAGTAAATTCTTTCGGGTTCTTAAGACTACAAGCTGTTCTTGCAACTGCACTTTGGAAAAGTGTGTTCCTGGCTTAGTGGTCAGCAATTAAGAGGCCTGCCCCACTCCTGTGCTCAGCCATCTCACAGATTCACTAGTTATTAGTACTATAAACCTTGTGCCAAAGGTATATTCTTGTTTCCTGTGGCATGGAGAGGATCTGCTTCCTTAATTCACAAATGTCAAGGGGAGTAAGGGTTTCTTACCTAGCTTTTTTACTCCATTTGGGGTAGGAATTCAGTTTTGTGGGTTAACTTAAAAGTGACAACTATATAGTGTATGATGTTGGTAGCTGTACACCTAATCTACATTTTTTCCCACCAATGCTGAAGGAAAAATATTGTGACTGTTCTAGAGGAAAACACAGCATGTGTTTTCCCCAACTCAGTAATGTGGAAGCTACTTACCTGGTAAATAATTTTAAGAAAGTATTGAGCTGTTTCTGTGCAATTGCAGCCATTTAATACACATAATTTTGCTGACACTGGATTTCTGTGAACTGATGTAAGGTATTGTAGAATGGGAACACACTCCCATGTATTACTTTCCCATCTACAGAAATTCAGATTTTTCTCTAGAATTAAATAATAATACTTTCATAATGAGAGTATATATCAGTAATGGAAAGCTGAGTTAGAGGGAACCTTAAAAGAAGTCTCATAGGTACATTCTTAGGGGAAGAACTACCATCATGTATATTGCAGTTCTTGTTCCTTCATCTGTTAATGTTGCATAGCCATGGTGTAGTAATTGAAAGCAAATGGCCAGTTACACAATCACCTCTTAGTGCAACTAAAGAAGAGTTCAGCAGTAGCACAAAATTACTTAGTAGTTATGATTATTTAAGAACAAACAGATAGGGGTATTTAATTTGTTCTTTAAAATGTTCTCTCTTAGATTATTTCTTCTCCGGGACAGCCAAAGCAATCCAAAGGCATTTGTACTTACGTTATGCCATCATCAAAAAATAAAGCATTTTCAAATCTTGCCGGTAAGTAGATTATTTTTGATACTGATAATGAAAGCCAAAATTTTAAACCATGAAGCTTTTGCCAACTTCTGAGGAGACCTCTTATTAATTACTGATGTAACTAACAAGGATGTTTTCATTAGCAAATATATAAGCAGATATTCTTTAGAATATTCTTTAATCAGTCAAATGTTTGATTAAAATTATTGATTAACATTGCTGGAAAACTAGTGTAAGTCACTACATTACACAAGTCTGTGTAATGCACAGAACTTGTTCTCTGTGACTGTCAGTGACAACAGAGCTGTTGTCTCCCTTCTCACTTACGCAAACATAGAATGACTTTGGGAAACTTGAAAAAGTTTTCTTCTGGAGGTTATCCAATAATTTTGAGTTTCAAATAACATTACACTGAGATGTTGGAAAAATTTTTATCTTGATCAAAAAAAGCATGAAAAATTTATGATTATGTAGACCTTTTTGTTGTTCCAAATCCTCCTCTGTTGTTTACCCCGCCAATTTTACAAACAGCTAAAAAATCCTTTTGGGGTATTTTTGTTTTATCTAATGAATGCCAGTACTGTCTGTACAACTTTCAATTACTCTGCCCACAAGTTTTCACTTTCACAAGCAAAATGTTACAAGTTGGGTTAACGTATGTTTTTTCTCATGCTGTGCATGGCTTCATAAAAAACTGCACACGCACTGGGTTGTTTGGGCAACCAAGTGCCCGTCATTTATTTATGTCACACGCTAGTGGTACTCTCTAAGCTTTTCCACTTGTGTATCTCTTCCTGCGCAGCCTAACTTGAAAAGGATGTTTTGTTTTCCTAGTGTGAAGATGACGGACAGATATTTTTCAGTCTGGATGATGGGAACACCAAATTCAGTGATCTAATCCAGCTTGTTGAATTCTATCAACTAAACAAAGGAGTCTTGCCCTGCAAACTCAAACACCATTGCATCCGAGTGGCCTTATGACCTCAAATCTGACTCTCACTGAAGACTGGATTTGATAGAAGAGTAATTGTAAGAGAACGTTGACACTGGGGAATTGGCAGATTTGTAAGTTGGTTAAAAAAAATAAATATTATGCACCTTGGGACTCTGAAAGGGATGGATTCGACAGGTGCCAACAGACCAAGATTGCTGGTTTGTCTAACACCTAAGAGTGATTGCTGCTGAGTGTCCCAGCATCCCAAAAATGGGGGGAGGGTCTGTAAAACAGTGAGTAAATTTGAAACAAAACTGGAAAGCATCATGGCTGGGCCACTTAACAGGAACAAGTGTGAAGAGAAATCTTTGAAAAGAACTCTTGCCCTGGAATAATCTTGACAATTAAGACTAGTGTGTTTACTTTTTGTATTGATCACTTTTTTTGCACTCCTACTTTGTTTCGGATATTGTATGCAGCCTATATTAGGAGCTGATGTGGCTTTTAAAATTCATGCAGGAGTTGGGTATTAATCTGCACCCTAAAATGTATGGAATGCTTCAGCCTAAAAGGATCTAGAAGAAAATCAAGAAGTGTGTGTGTGTGCGCGTGCGTATGTCTCAGTACTTCTCTGGAGACCTGAGGTTCAATGATCTGCAGATGTCTTTGAAGAAGCAATGAGGATACAATTCTAAAAGAACATACCACCAATATATGTACTCTTAAAACCGTTGTAGCATTATGGCTGTAGTACATTGATGGCATATTAGTGGCATCCAGTCATGCAGAGACTGTATTAGATTCTATGCACAAATTTTTATTATTGGAGTGGTGGTTTGTTTTTTACAGCCTTTTGACTGTTTTCCTGAGGAAACTTACTGTTACTAAATAGAGTAGGACTGAATGACTACACTTGTATTTGAAACCACCATTTTTTGTGAGAAGATTCTTCTGCAGGTAGTCTTAGTATGACAAAAAAAAAAAATTAAAAACCAGTGTTTTTAGCTTTATAGCTCCTTGAATTTTCAAACTGTTTCAAAGAGCTCTTTCGATACAGTAAAGCTACAGTGACACAATGCTCTCCTGGGGATAGGGCATAAGAACTGAACCCCTTCTGCTTTTTGTAGGGCCAGGAAAGTTTACATGGTGAGAAGGAACATGCTGGGAATAGAAACAGATTTGATTGTGAAGTAGCTGCTGGCAATATCATCCATTGAGGTAACTGGTGATCCCTTGTGTCATGTGTGCTACTGCACACCAGTACCTGTGGCAGACAAGCGTGTATCCTGCTCTGGTGCTGGTTTGTCATCAGAATGACTTTATTGTTAATGTTTAAATGGATTATTTAATGTTTACACAATAACTCTTTCTGATGATAAATCAGTATTTAAGTCAGACGTGTCCCACCCCGATCCTGCCGTTGCATTGAACCATTCCTTCAGCAACTGTCTGAAGTAACTTCCCAGTGCTTGGTGCCACAGTGAGAGAAGTATTCCACCCTGGGAACTTGCAGAATGTAGTGCGGAACGGAGCATTTGTAAAATGGTAAATGATTTACACGGGCTAGTTAATCCTTAATATTTGCCACTGGGTTTCGAAGCCTAGCCATCTGAAAGGGTTAAGAAGGAAAACCAATCGTACACTTTTAGGTCTTCATGTAGTGTTAAGAATAGCTTAAGACAAACCATAACCTGCCTGAGTCGTCCATATCAGCTTAAACAATGTCAATGGTATAGAAACACTGTATTTTAGTTTACAGAACACATTTAGTATTTTTTTCCATTTAATGTCTAGATACTAAAAATGAAGAAACTTGATTTTGTTTCTAGTAGAAGCCTTTTTTGTTTTGTTTTGTTCTGTTTTGCTTTTTTTAATTGTACATAGTGAAATGAGTGTTCCTGCTTTCTAGACAATGTATTTTAAAACCTTAAAATTAAGCTAACTTAAGTCTGACTTCACTTTGCATGCTTCTATTTGGCCCCTATTAGGAGAAAAAAGATACTTGTATTGCCTACATTACCAGTTTAATAAGACCATTTATGCTGTAGTTTTAAGTTTTTCTGTTTACATAGCTTAGTGACAACCATGCATTTTTCCCAGTAGGCGGATAGTATTTGCAGTGTTTCATATTTATAAAAAAAAATAAAACTTTGCATCTTATTTAAATTGAGAATAAAAGTTTGACTATGAACCATGATTTTTGTATGTAGATGGTTGACTTAGTATTTTGTACTCTTCCCAGCTAAAGTGAGCTGTTTTGAGAAAGTGACCACCTTCAAAGTGGCAACAATCTTACTTAAGCAGATCACTGCTTTGTCTTCTTTCTGCTGGAAAACAGTCAATGCCACCTTAGTTTTCCAACAGACTCAGCTGGCTGCCAGCTCAGAATACCAAGGACTGAAGGACATTTGACTCTTATTTTTGTATTTAAATGACATGAATGTAAAGGGGATGCTCAGGGTTGTTTTGGAGCCTGTTGAATTTTTATCTTTTTGCCTGTGATTTTATTTTCTAAATAAATACTTCATGTAGCAATCTTGAATATGTTGAGAAGGAAAATGCCAAACCATTTTGGTAATGAGGTTACTAGTTAAGTTATGTTACAATAGGTGTTAAAGTACAAAAAACTTTTTATTTGTTAATTAATCTTGAAGAAACACGTGCCTCAGTTTAGATGTTTTGTCTTATCTTTTCTGCACTAAATACCTGACAGTCTGACCAATCAATGCACCTTTCCAGTGGCAAGACTTGCTCATCGTAAATTATATTGTCACAATGCAAGATTTAGTGACTGTAAAATGGAATAAAGTTTAAAGTTTCAGGGAATGCAAAAGGTATTAACTTAAGAGACAAAACCTTTATTCAATATGCTTTGCTTCATACTGTAAATAGCTTTTTGGCTTGTGAACCTAATTGTAATCTTTCAGGTATTTTTGTACAAATAAGGGACTGATATTCTGTTTCTTGTAATTAGAAATAAACGTTAATACAATGCTATTCATTTTATATTGGAATGAATGTCATCCTTTGGATATATCAGTACACTGTGTGTATCTCTTGCCTTCATTAAGGTTAATTGGGCGGGTCATGTTAACTTTAAAGTTAACTCATGTTAAGCTTTTAAGAAGTGTGAAGAAAAAACCACAATCCCCAAGACACCTTTATTCTGACTGTTCTGTCTTTAGGATTCCTATTAGGATAGACTGCATTTCATTTAGAAAATAACTTATTCACTCCTTTTGTTTGAGAAAAATGACTGGGAATATTCTGCTGTGGTATTTACAGTATTCATTTGGGAAGGCTGCTAGAATCATATAGGAACAACATACTATGACCAACTTTCAGGTCATAAAGGTATAATTCATTGAAAATGCACACTCTGCATAAAACATTTTATTGGCCTGATAGCTGTTGGATCAGGAAACTTTCAACAGTACTTCCAGAAAGCAATTGCTTACCCCTGTAATCCTTGTATTTGAGTGGTCTATCAGAATTTGGGTGGAAAAGCACCATCTGCAGAAAAGACATCTTTAATTTAAAAAATCCAGAAAGGTGGAGGAGTTGGGTGGAGGGATTGGTGATTCTTCAGCAGATAGAAAAATAGAAGTTCGGATTTTTTTATTTTCTTTTTTGGACACAGTCCTTTCCTGTTTCCTCCTTGTTAATCCATAGAAGCCATCAAATGCATTAAACTTCAAAACCCTTGTTACACTCTGGCTTCTGCATACTATGTCTCCACGTGACATCTGCATATCCTACTACAGCATGAGTTAATTAATGTGTTAGCATGGTGAAATTCATTCATCAGCACATAGACACAGAGTACTTCCATTGGATTTTGATATTCCTCAAGTTTTTTTCTATCTGGGCATGGATGTTATAGTGCTTAGAATTCACTACCCTGCATGCAGTAACTTACTTTTTTCACTAAGTTAACAAAGGGGATCTGCTTGATTACAATAGGTTTGGGAATGCCTATTGCCTGCTTGGCTAGAGGAGGCTATACTAACATTGAAACTGTCTCCCACTATGATTATTAAAGTCACAGACAGTAATTCTACACAAACCTGTAAAAAAACCCAAAAAACCAAAAACAAACCAGCCAATAAAAATCCACACCAAAACCCCACCTTGCTTTATGGTATATATTGCAATTGGAACTGCCAAGAAGATGGCATTAAAGAAAAGCAACGTGGTAAGAAGATCTCAGTAAGCCTGCCCCGTGGCAAGGCAGTGCTGTCAGCATGTTTGCCCAAACTGCCCACCTCTATGGCAGATGCAAAATGACACCTGTGAAATCTGGCCCTTGGCATTAGCAGTGGGTACTTGGGCTATCAGAGCATCACCAGTACAAAATTAGTCTGGGCCAGAAGTGGGTCTGTGGTATAGATCAGGAGTTTGTGCTTCTTTTGCATTAGTTGCAGAACAACAGACACGATCAGACATCTGATCCCACAAAAAGCATTCTACCATGAAATTCACCAGGCAAAACAGCTTAAATGCATTTTGGCCTAGAAGTAAATTCCTATCAGACTCGTGCTCCACAGCATGTGGTTTGCAGGACTTTCATTGTGACAAAAAGAACCCTTAAATTAGAATTACTTTAATACTTAATTGATGCTTCAGCCTGTACCTGTAAAACCAGATAAGCAAAACATCACCAGATGAACCACTTCACTTCAAGTTGAACTTTAGATGACTTTTGTTCTTTGTTACTGCTAATTTAGTAATGTTTTAATCTGGTTTGTCAATGTCCAGTCTGTAGACTGCTTTGTGTCTCGGACATTTTTTTTCTCACATCTTGGAAACTTCAGTAACAGTGTCAGCAGATGGAGGAAAAAAAGGTATCTTCTGAAATATCCACACTGCCTTCATTTGGGTTGGTTCTGCATCCTAAATCTTGTCTTCCTTTCTTAACTTGAAGCACAATTTAATCAGTATTTGAAAATCCAGCATAACCTCAGCTATGTCCAAGACATGTAAGATTTTCATTAGGTATTGTGATTAGTCACATCTGAGACTTGCAAAAGAATGTGTTTATGTAACACACATTGCAAACCCTTACCCCAAAAACAATTCTGCTCTAATTGCTCATCATTTTACACAGATGTTTTAGAAAGAAACAGATTTACACAAGACACTAAGCTGTGATTAACAGGGTCTTACAACACTTGTTAGTTGCCCAGGTTTGTTGTGCTTTTCAATATAATCAGGTGTTTTCCATCCCTTGGCTGCAAGATCCTGGTGCCACAATTGGGAAATGGGAAGGTGCAATTACAAACAGCTGCCAGCCCTGAGCAAAAATACAGCCTGGGTTTATGAGCCCTGAGACTCAGTTTGGCTGTGCTCAGAGGTGCAACTCCTTAGAGCTCAGAAAAGAGACAGGGAGGGAAGTGGAAGGGATAAAACAATTACTCTTTGGCAGTATTGTCCACAGGGTGGTTTGGGCGTGACTGGGAATACAGTGAAGACAGTGCTGGGATGCCCTCAGTGCTGCTCGCCACTCCCTAAGAATCAGCAAAGACAATCAGTTTCCCCTTGTCTTCCCTCAAACTTGTGAAGACATTCTACATTAAAAACTCCCATTTTACTTGCCCTTATTCTCCAGAGGCGTTAGGACTGGCATCTTGCATTACCAAGGAGAGGAACAGCAGGGAAATTGGTGTTCTCTACAACCTGCTCATTCTCCAAAAGAGCCTGTCCAACTTCCATTAGAAGAAAAGGAAGTTGAGAGTATGGTAGTATGGTTCTGCCAAGAACAATGATGGTTAAAGCAAATGGCTAAGCACAGCCCTGAAAAGGTACAATATCATTGCTCCACAAAGAATCCTAGGCACATCCTATTTTTAAATAATTTAATTATTTAGACCTTTTCATTATTTGATTTCCTCCATAATACTTTGCTGCTGAATTTTTGCATGATGCTAATGTGCTCTGTGTGACTCTTACCAACTCCTTCTTTTGAGGTTGCTGTAGCGCTCTCTAAATCAAAAACAAGTACAGAAACAAGTCAAGCTGTGAGAATTAGAGCTTCCTGAAAAGTAACTCCACAACACATTAGTTATGAAAGAATGTAAACTGGTAATTATACCAATCCAGAATTGATGGATAGAAGACCCAATTGGGGTTTTTTGGGGGTTTTTTTTAGTTTTGTTTTTTGGCTTGGTTGGTTTTTTTGGTTTTTTTTTTTTTTTTTGTTTTGGTTTTGTTTTGGTTTTTTTTGTTTTTTTAACTAGACAGTAAGGTTTGAGAAAACAGCTAGCTAAACCATTTCTGGAACAAGCATTTGACCTGGCCTAGAAAACAGAATGCTTCAGGGAAGCGCATGTACCTGGGAAGGGATTGCATCCTCTCCCCTAAAAGAGAGTAGGAACTCCAATGACAGCAGAAAAGAAGACTTAGGATGCAGTAGAAATGGAAGAGCACACATGAGGGTCAGAGGAATAATCAAATATATAATAAAACAGTTCAATGAGCTAGTATAATAGATTTATAGATAAACATAGGCAGCTGAGCAGAAACAAAACACTTAATTATGAGATTTTGATACATAAGTCACCTGAAGTATGCAGAGCACCAGTTCAGGAAAACCAGAAGTATTTCTTTGTATTTTATTCTTTGCTCATATAATCTCTTGCATTGTCCACCACAAAATCTGGCATGTGGCAAAAGTTCACATGGGTTCACAAAGGGCTTCTATCACATCATGATAG
The DNA here is from genome assembly GCA_013396955.1 of Regulus satrapa. Lineage (NCBI taxonomy): Eukaryota > Metazoa > Chordata > Aves > Passeriformes > Regulidae > Regulus > Regulus satrapa. Next base: position 46,126 of record VWZN01022248.1, on the reverse strand, counting down.
AGAAAACTCAGCTGATGGATAATGACGACAAAAATACCACATTTTTCTCTGAAAGTCTATTGTTCACGTGTCACCAAGCGCCAGGAGCAATCTTCAGGGGAAGAATCACTACTTGACAGCAAATATGTAAGTACATCTTTCCTGCATGTCCACTACTGAGACAAGGGCTAGGGATACTTTTTATCTGATCCAGTAAGCGCTCATACAGAAACAACTGAAGGTAGCATTTAAGACCTGAGGAACAACCAAGAAAACCTGCTCTACAGTCAACTGGAGGCTCCCTTTGACTGAATTAAGGCTGCCCTTGGCGAAACAGCTGTGTAAGTATTGAATTTGCTTCCTACAACCCTACCCCAAGAAGAGATGTCTCCAGGATCTGCAACTGCTGTCCTGTCCTCGCATGCCTTCCCCTGTTCCAGCATGCCACTGGGAGGGTTTGCCGCGAGTGTGGGGGCTGCCACAGCACAGCTGAGTCCATCAGGGCTTTGAAGTTGTTCAAGAGTGGTGTCTGGCTTCATTCAGCCTCAAAACTGGGTCATAATTGATGGGGACTGAGCTTTTGAGGTGTCTTCTAAAATTATCTTTAAACACAGAACAGCTGCTACTCCCTTTCAAGTAAGAAATGAGTGTACTAAAAGTTGCCTATAAATGGGTATCTCAGGGCATTTTTGTTCAGTGGTGCACGGGGACGTGTTGTGAAGTATTCTCCTGGGTAAAACATGGGTTTTCCTTACACCATTGACGTCTGGGGAACAGAAATGGGCGTGCACCTGCTCAAGGCAGGTGATTTTTCTTGCTGAAAGCTATGGTGCAGCCAGAGGGAGAGCGCTGCTGGGATGGGCAGGCCAGGTGTGGGGGGCACGGGGTAAGCTATCGAGGCTCTCCCAAGACACCCAGGCAGGGAGAGAATGGAAAGAGTAAATCACAGAATTTTTAGGGTTGGAAGGGATCTCTGGAGACCATCCAGTCCAACCCTCCTGCTGTGGCACAGTCACCTAGATCACTACACACAAACCAGGTGGATTTTGAAGGGACAAGGAGAGTCCACGACCTCTCTAGGCAGCCTTTTCCATGCACAATGTAAAGAGGTTCTTCTTCAAGCTGAGGTGGAACTTGTGCATTAGTTTATGGCCATTGCTCCTCATCCTGCGTCTGGGGACCACAGAAAAGTCTGGCACCATCCTCTTGACGCCTGCCTTTGAGGCATCCATGTGCATTGACGAAACGCGTGAGATGAAACGCTCAGCCTGGTTCCATCCCGCCTTGGAGGGCGTCAGAGGGTGGCTGGGCTCTGCCCTGCCCCAGTGAGGGGCTCACCCGAGCTGGCCCCAGGCAGCTGCTGCCCTGCCCTGCCAGGGGCCCGGAGCGGCTGCCGACCGCCTCTGACAAGCGGGAGTGACAATGGAACCCCGTTTTGCCGATTTCTAGTCTCCTATCCCGACAAATCTAAATCTGGAGTAAGTCGCATCAGCGCGGGCCAGCTGACAAAGCCCGGGCTAGACGCGGCCCCAGCGCTGGAACACGCCGGGCTGGAGAGGCCGGAGGGCCGCGGGCACGGCGGGCTCCCGGCCCCTGCCCCGGGCCGGCAGAGGGCGCGGGCCTGCCCCACACGAGCGTGCGGGGTCTTCCCTAGGTTGGGTTTCCTTGGTTTTAAGGCGGCAGACTGGGCCCCATCTCCCGTGAAATCGCTGCAAAACAGCTCTAAGCGCAGGCAGAGTGCCTCCGGCGGGGCGACTGCTGCAAATGGCAGCGCTGCCGCACGGCTGGCACCAGCGCCCGCC
>VWZN01022248.1:0-40596 GCA_013396955.1 Regulus satrapa | reverse complement strand
TTTTTTTTTTTTTTTTTTCTTTTCATTTATTCCCCCTCAGTGAAGAGCTGTGCTGCAAGTCTCAGTGTAGGAACATGGGATGACTTGAAGGCAAAGATGTGACTCCAGTACTGTCACCTGTCAAAACAGCCTCTATAGAGGCTGTATCTCCCCATCTGTTAGGTACAGCCTATCTTTGCAGGGCTGGATATCTCTGCAAAGCAGAGAGGTTAGGAAGGCTTTTGAAGTGTTTTGAACAAAGGTAAGGTGGAAAGGTTTCAGCTGCTGAAAGGAGTATAAGGAGGGAGGACATGGCACTCATCTGATCTCAACACTGGAGGTAATTGAAGCCATAGTAACAGCAACTGCGCATTCCAGTAGAAGCTGGAATATGTATAACCCTAAGTCAGGGTTATTATTAGCATTTCAGAGTTTCAAGCCAGTCGTGCCAAACTTGGGTTTGTGACATTCCTTATGTTTCAGATTTTTTATTTTTTAAATTTTTATTTTAAATATACCAAGTACCATCTACTGCCTGATTGCTAGGGCAACGTCAAGCACTGGTGTCAGCAATACTGGCATATAATTTGGAGCTCACTTTACAAAAAGGAAGGGAATAATCGCTTCCTGCTCGGTAGACAGGATATAAGTAGCAGACTAAAATTGGTGGAAAAAGAGGTCCTAGAAAAAAAAAATGCACTGGAGTGTATTGTTTAGGAAGGCTGTAAATTCAGCATCAAAGTAATGGTGCTGCTAAGTCGCTTCTAACACCTCCCTGTGTTTTGGCCTCACTTGCACTCAGTTATGCCGTTGACAAACTGTTTCTTTTAAATGAATAAACCTCACAGTTTTTAGGTTTTCTTTTTTCTGACACATGACAGTGCAGGTACAGTTAACGTGACATAACAAGAGGGAAGCATCATTACTGTGACTAGTCATGCAAAAAAAGCGAGATGGCAAATTACAGATATACTACATATGGTGCTTTCTGCTTTTAAAAACAATCTGAGCTCAGAGAAGTAGGAAGGATCCAGCTAATCGTAGAACCAGCTCCATTAATTTCAAGGCATATATACATTTCCAGACACGTGGGACAAGCTGAAGACTGCTGAAATGCCAGCATGCTGGGAGAATGGTGGCAGACACCTTTTCATCTTGGACAATACCCTGAAGGAAATGGCTTTTCAGTGTGGCAGATAGTGTCTTTCTGTGCTGCTTCTTTAAAGGGAGGGAGAGAGAATGAATGCGAAGGATGTCAGAGGAGGTGCCATTTCTTTAATGGCATCCTGTGGGTGCATTATCTTGCAGAGACCTTTTTCTTTGTCTCTCAGTCTGATTAGCACATGTCTTTGTGCAGTTTTTAAATGCTTGGACAGTTTTCCCTGAAGAAACACATGTGCCTTCCAGCAGTTTTAAATTGCTCTTGATATGTTTGATATTCTTAAACATCTGCAAACCCATCAGAATCTTGCTGAGTTCTTGACTGTAATTCTTCCTGTGGTAATTATATTTTCTACAGTTTTAACCAGACATTATGTAAAAGTGTTTCCTTCTGTCTGTTTTTAATGTGCCGTCTTTAATGTCCCAGAATTGTCCCTCTTGGGCTTTTAGAATTTGAAAAACAGAAAGAAGTTCTTTGTCTTCTCCCTGTACTCTTTCATTCACTTATCCTTTCTTTGGATTCTCTCATGTTGTTCTGTTTTCAAAGCTAACCAGGCCCACTCATTTGAATCTTCCCCAGAGGACAGTGTAAGTGCCTTTGAAAAGGATTCTTCTCTTATGCTCCAGGAGGGCACTGAAGTCTTTTTGAAAGTGAAAATCTGAGAGAATATTGAATGTTCGAGAACTGTTCCAACAATTGATCAAAATTCACTAGAATATTTTTCCAGTAATTCTCCAACCTGTTCTTACTGGATCCAAACCTCTTGCTATTCTTGATCATGCTGCTTATTAAACAGATGTTTTCATCCAAGAGTGCCACCAACATTGGTTAGGCTAAGTTTGACCCTTAAGACTTCTTAACCCACTCGCTATCCTGTGTTACCTTAGATTATTTGTACTGAACTTCCTGCAACTCTGTACTGGCTATCACTACGATGCGACGTTCTTAGCTCTTCTCCCCCGTTCCTATGTCTGCATCTTTAACAGAAAAAAGGAGAGGGGGTAGGAGGATAAAGGAATGGTGGAATGATACCCTTTCACTGCAAGTTTTGTGTCTCACAGATATAAAGGCTCCCAGGTATTGCACCTTTCATATATTTTAGGCAGCTAAAGTAGAGGACTCTGAGACCTTCAGCTCTCGTTAAGATGTGACACAGAAAGAATGGACCAGAGAGAATACTCGCTGTAGTGATGGGTAGTGAGTGGTCTGAGATGGGAGATGATGAGTAAGCCTGTGTTCTAATAAAAGACAAATATCTAAGACAATTTGTGGGAGAGAAACGGGAATATTGTGTGTCTCTCCTGTGAGGACAGCCTGAGGGAGCTGGGCTTGTTAAGTCTTCAGAGGAGACAAGTGAGAGGGGACCTCTTTAATGTGTATAAATATCTGAAAGGAGGGTGTGAAGAGGATGGGTCCAAATTCTTCTCAGTGGTGCCCAGCAGTAGGACAAGAGGTAACAGGCAGAAACTGGTACACAGGAAGTTCCACCTGAATATGAAGAACTTTTCTTGTGCAGGTGACTGAGCACTGGAACAGGCTGCACAGAGAACTTGTGGCGTTGCCCCTGCTGGAGGTATTCACAAACCATGGGGACACCATCCTGTGCCATTTGCTCTGCCATGACCCTGCTGAAGCGGGGAGGTTGGGGCAGATGACCACTGTGGTCCCTTCAGCCTGACCCACTCTGTGATTCTGTGTTCTGCCGCCCAGGATTATTGACACATACTGAAGATGTTCCATAGGATGATCCCGTTTTCTGCCCAAGCATTAAAGACCTGCTAATTTTATGAATTTTGCTTTGCAAGTGAAAATACCCAGGGAACAAAAGAAATTATTTTTGGAAAGAAAGAAATTATGGCTAGAGAGTATATTTTTGAGACATTTCTCATGAAGAGTAGAAACTAGGAAGGTGTAAGAGATATCTATGTATTAAATACTAAAAGTTTAATAATTAAAAGCAACTTAGTGCTGATCTTAATGTATGAGGAAAGGTCCTTCCTATCATTGTTTCCAAAATAATGTGTAAATAAAATTGTATATCACAGTGTAGAATCAGAGGAAGTACTTGATTGTGAGAGCTTGAAAACCAGCGCATGACTGCTTAACACTATTGTTGTTATTATTATTAAGGACCAATAATAAACTGGTGTATGAAGTCAAACTTCATAACAAATGTAGACATAGAACTGTAATTGCTCAGAAATAGAAGAACTGAGACCAACTACATTTTTTGATATTCATTCACCTTAATTAGTCAATTCAACCGATTAATTCAAGCTAACCTATTAAGCAATAGAAACCATTTGTGAAGCTTTGTAAACAATAGGAGCATAAGCATAGCTCTGAGGAGAGTGCACAGTCAAACAGAAAGTATTTTGCACCCCAGCTAGAGCGCCAGTACAGGCATCCCCAGGCAGTCACCAGCCGACAGCAGGGCCCTGGCCTGAGCCAGCAGGAAAAACCAGCAGCCTCTGACTGGATGCTCACGTTACACTTACACGTTGCTGTGATTTTCCTTTTTCAGTGTTTATGTAGCATTTTACTCTTTTGTTCTTATGGAGTATTCTTCTGTTTCTTCACTATTCTTTTCCTTCCAAAGAAATTTATATTTAACGTTGGCATCTGTCCCTAGAATCCTTTTTATCATCATACTAGAATTTATTTAATTATTTAGCCATGTGTTCCCTGTTTGTTGAGGCTAATGGAGTACAGCCTTTACTCAGGTGGGTACAGAAGTACACGCTTATATATGTTAAGCATCTCTTACAAGATCTTTTCAGACCCTCAGAAGTCCATCATTTGCCGGTTGCTAACATGACAGGTGCCTCAGCCGCGCTCTCTCTCCTGTTTTCTGTTGCCTTGCACATGCCAGGATTTTCTTCTTGGCACTGCTTGTTGAGGCGACGACTTGTCTCCTCGTTTGCCTGCCCTGCCAGCTCTTAAATGGGCCCATATTGTGCCGTTCTCCTTTGGGTGCCTGGGGACCAGGTACAAAGGGTGTGGATTCCTGGGCAAGTATTGCAGAACCACATCCTGAGGCCTGCCACACCTGCCAGGATCGGGGCCCGCTGCTGCAAAATGACATTTCTTATATTGAAAAGTTTAAATTCAAAAGATAAAACCCAGAGCCTTGCAAATGTGTTTTGTGCTAATGAAAGATAAGGCACAAAAATTAGAATGAATTATTATGATTGTGTGTTAAGTGTGAGGATTCTCTGTAGCTGCATCAGCAGCTCAGCTAGTTATAAGGCTGATCTCAAGAATATCTGCCCACGGCACACAACTGTTGTGTGAATTCATGCCCTGGGTTGTTCTTACGCCTACCTCTGCCTCCTTCTTTTCAAGATTATTGATACATATTTCTATTGTACATCCTAATTAGTATGTTCCTATCGTTGGGTGATTTCCATTCTAGCTCTATCCAAAAATCTGAGATGCAGACATATTTTTTGTCTGTTTAATTTTCCTTTTCATTAAAAAATATATTTTTTTAACATTGGAGTAATTTGTTACCATGTTGACTGCTGTTCTGTTCAGCCCAGTAATTACTTAATTGCATACTAGTCCTTAAATGACTTTAAGATTGAGTGGTGAGCTACTCATTTGTGACTGCTGTGGCTTTCTCACATGTTTCCTTTCAAGGTTAAAAAGAAAATCAGACAAAAAAAGTCAGCCTTCTTTGCTACAGCTTCTGTTTTATTCTGAAGGTTCCTTTGGACAATTAAAAAATTTTTTTCAAGAGCAGATTTCTTACACTTTTGAATGTATATTTCTTAAAAATACATTTGTGCCCTTTAGGAGCTGCAATTTTTGATGCAATACCTCTTTATCAATAGTCATTTTAAAAGCACATAAATTTGGTCAAAATTTCATAGCCGGCAGAAGGAGTAAGATATTAAAGGTGGTACAGGGGAGCAAGTGTTATTAATATTAAAAATAAAAAATGTTACTGCAGATCAATAAATACTGTGTTTTAGTGCCTTCTTTCTCACCTGTTCCTATGTATCCTGCTCTTGGTAGTGGCTGTTAAAAAATACCTTTTGGTTACCATTTTAGTTAGAAAATCATCCCTAATTTGAATGTTTCATTGATTTTGAAAGTTAAAACGATCCTGATGTTATGGAGGTTCTTTGGTGGACCTATAGGCTTGTTTATGCTGTTTTACTAGAAAAGACATATTGACATATCTTTAATTTACCTTGCTTGTTTTGATGGTCAAGTTCCTTCACAGGAGTGAGGCTGTGGAGGCTATTTGCTGCAAATTGCTTTCAAGTATTTATTTTTAGTGTATGTTTGGTACACAAATTACGAAAAAAAAAGTGGTGTGAAGAAAGGTGTTTGCTATTCTGAAGTTTTGAATATTATTACATCATGTTGTTACAACATAATTACAGTACAAAGATTATCATATCTTGTGCAGCTGACCTTGCTGCCAGGTTCTGATTTGTCATTTTTGTGGTTTCTACTGCTCAGCACAACTCCATGTTAGAAGTGAATACAGTACTTGTTTTCAGGAGAGGATTAGGGTTTTGGTTTTTTTTTTAAAAATACAGTTCCTACAGACAACTGGTAGTTACTTTAGCAACAGAAGCCTCTGATAAGTAGTGGAGATGTTTTGAAACTGCTAAGATGATGAATCAAAATTTATTGTATCCAAAGCAGGCTTTTCTTTTTGCTCAAGAAAAGTACCTGTTAAAGGAAACTGGAAGGAAAACAGAACAAACTTAGACATAGAAGCACCACTATTCATTTATTTGAAAAAACAGCAGGAAGTTTATCTTTTCAACCAAACAGGAAATGTTATGAACATGAATGGCTTATTCAGTAGATGTTTAACAGGACAAACATAAAGAGAAATATGAAACAGGTAATGCTAGATGATGGAGTGTGCCTGAGCTGTGAGTACAGAAGCATGTCCCCTGCTCTAATGTGGACATAATTTCCTTCTTCACTGAACACTTCTACACTCCCATTTCAATCCCAGGCACAATATTCAGCCCATTCTTTATGTAAGAAAAGAACTGATTTTAGACGCCTGATGAGGATGTGAACAGCTTCACTATAAGAAAACCCACAGCTCCACCTATCTCTATTTGAAATTCAACAGGCAGAATCATAGCAAATGTTCTGAGTCTTAACACAGGTTCTGGGTCCCTTATTCCCCAGTCTTCTTCCACATGCTAGTTGAGGATGCCTCTGGTCATCACAGTTTTGCAGCTTGTCTTTCTGGATAGCAGCAGTAGCAGCCAGCAGAGCTGAAAGCTGCAGAACTGGAGAGAACTGTATTGTCTTGAGCATCCAGGAATGCTGCCAGGCTTTTTGTGACAGCTTACTGTTCTAGCTTTGGTAGAAACCAACTCTTCTTTGTAAGTATCCGTTGAATATAGTGTAACACTATTTTTCATGGGTTTTCTTTTCAGTGAATGGGAAGCAAGGAGATAATGTAATTAATCCTTTGTTTAACATAGCTTTGAGTTATTTCCTTTATCTTAGCAGTGTTGCAGGATTGGAATGTGGTTGGTATGCATTGTACTCACAGCGGAAGAATCTTGAGTTAGGCTTATTTTTTTTTATAATATAGAAAATTAATTTCCACAATTATTTTTCTTGAAGACTACAGTCACATAAATTGTAGACCTGGGTACAAGCCCCAGCCTTTAAACCTTTTGGGATCATCTGTTATTTCTCAGTGTGAATTCATTATTGTGTAAAATAAAGTAAATAAATTATTATTTTGATGAAAGATTAGTGTGATTTTACATGTTGAGCACACATATTAGGGAAGAAAATTAGCAACCAATGTAAAATATTAACTGCTTTTAAATCATTCACAAGTCAGAGAATGTAGACACATAGATGTTTTCTTACTTTTCGCTTCAATGAGCAACAGTAAAAGATTTAGACCAGTGTGTTGTTGAAAGAAACTGAAAATATCCTCTAGAATTCAGCAGAAGCTATGGGCAGGTGAGTTATCTTGTTTCATTTTATTTTGCAATGTATGTAACATAAAATGTGGTAGTGATTCTCCTTCCCTAAGCCTAATTTCACACCATTCTGTTCTCTGAGCCTTGAAAAAACAGTGAAAAATGACATTTCTTAACCGCTTCCTGCTGACAAAGGTTAGCCATGTGTAAGGTGATGACTCTTAAGACTATGCTGAACAAGATCACTAAATAAGAGAGTGCTTTTGTAAGAGTTGGCAGGAAGTAAGAAAACAGAAATCTCAAAATTTCTAAAACTTTCCTGGATTTTCTTTCAGAGAACTGTGCAGAATATGAGAATGCCATGAAAACAGTTTGCTTCTAGACTGGCACCATCTGACCTCAGCACAGAGAGGTTCAAAATCTGTGCCTCTGACCAGAGACTAACACTGCCGGAGTTTTGACAGAGGGTGCTGCCACCTTAAACCTGGCCTAGATTTAGGATTGTTTGGATTCCAAATCCAGCTGAAGCAAAACGTGTTAGCACAGAAAAATAAACTGGAAAAGAACAACCCTTTCTAGGAAAATATTTTATGGAAAATTCCTCTCCGAACTTACCCAGAATTTCACAGCATATGGCAGGGACTTTCATCTGTACTTGATAGCAGGAGTTTGAACTAAGGCCTCTGAGTACAAATGTAATGAATACATTGGACTGTCCTTCTTATTTAACTGCCTGTCTCTGCCAATAATTCCTGGCTAAATGAGAACCTGTCTCTCCTAATGATAATGTGGAAGCTGTGACTATCTGAGGTGTGGAAGTGAACGAGATCATAAGGAGAACAGATGGCAAGCAGTTATGAGTGGGGAGATGGCTGGCTGCACTGTGGTGAAGCTACCTGCAGCAGCTTAAGCTGTTATCCTTCCTGGCTCACTGTTTTCCCTCCTAGCTGGAGATGATTGCCTTTCTTATGGAGTTGGCAGGATGGAGCATGTGAACACTTGGTGGCTCTGTCACCTAATGTCACAGGGACAGGCAGATTCTTTTAGGGATCCTTGGTAGAATGAGAATTTGCCACAGGGCTTTAGGTACAATTAGACCTTTATTACTACAATTAAACATTTTATTTTCATCATAGTTTATTGTTATCTACATTTTTTAGAATTCAGTGCAGTTTATTGTTGCGCAGTTTTTATGAATTATATTTTCAGCTAAGCAAAATTTCTAGTAATGATTGCAGCTTTCTTACTGTCTCGAGTTGTTAATTACCTATACTTTTAGTCATTTGGACCCTCTGCAGATCATGCCAAATTATTAGTAATCAGTGCATGATACAATAATAATAATAATCTGGACTCAGACTTTACCCAGGAGAACATGATTCACTCAGTCTTCAGAGGAAGAAGACAGCAGTGGCTGCATCCCAGACTGCTGGGGAATCATGGGTTTTGCTGTTCAGCATCAGACCTTGCAGGTGTTTGATTTTACATTACATTTCTGTGTTGCAAAATAGGTGTCACCACATCCTGGTAGCAATCTTGCATGGGCAAATTGTTTTTTCCCAATGCTGACAGGGGTTCCAGCTATTCTGTTACGGGCATCTTCACATCTTGGTGACAACTCCAATGTTGAAAAGGGGAAAAGAGAAAGAGGTGATAAGTGACCCACACACTTGCATGTTGTGACTGTTTGTCTTAGGAGATGGCGTTGGTTATGCAAACCATATTAGCAGGAGTCAGGAGCAGGGTCACATGGCTCCACAGAAGGACTCATCTTAGTGTAAATGCATCTTCCTGCACTCCAGCAGATGGGGTGTGTACGTATTTCACTCCCAGCTCTAAAGCAAAGACAGCAACCCAGAGCAGAAGGGAGTGAATACTACCTTACTCATTGCTTCAGCTGTGAATGTGTGTCCCTGACCAGGGAGACCCAGTGCTGGTGGAAGATGTGGTTCCCACCCACTCTGAAGCTCTCATTTTGGGATATGTATGTAGTGGGTTGACCCTTGCTGGATGCCAGAACCCACCAAAGCCTCTCTGTCACTTCTCTCTGCAGCTGGACAGGGAAGAGAAAAATGTAACTAAGAGTTCCTGAATTGAGGTAAGGACGAGGAGAGATCGCTCATCAAATATCATTATGGGCAAAGCAGGCTCAAATTTGGGATATTAATTGAATTCCTTACTAACAAAGTCAGAGCAGGATAATGAGCAGTAAAATGAAGGATGTTTAAAACACCTTTGCCCCACTCCTCCCTCCTTCCCAAACTCTACCTCCTCCTTCCCCCGCAGTGATTGGCAACAGGGAATGGGGGTTTATGGTTGGTTCATCACAGGTTGTTTCTCCTGCTGCTCAGGTAGAGGAATCCTTCCCCTGCTCTAGCACGGGGTTCTTCCCACATGAGACAGTCCTCTATGAACTTCTCCAATGTGCTCTACTAAGCATAAAGTCTTCTGAAGCTTTGCATTAGTCTTTTCTAGGAAGATGCATGTGTTAACACAGACTGAAGGGGAGCCACAGACACCTTTGCAGAAAAGCTGACAGGGAGGACAGCAAGAAACACTGGTGTGATCCCTTGCCATAGTACTTGTTGTAATCTCAGAAAACTGGGCACCAACATACTCTTTATGAAGAGACTCTAGGGATGTTCTCATCCTTTCAAGAATGATTCAAGTCACACAGTGGTGGCAAATGCTCTTCCAAGCTTATTGCAAGTGCATGGCCCTTGTGACAAGGCATTAATCATGGTCAGTGGACAAATACCTTCTCAACCAAGCATTGTGTGTTCTTTGATATCTTTGTTGTGAACAGTGTTCCAAACAAATCTCTTGCTTGAGAACAAGTATTGCATTGTGTTCCCTCTGTATCTCAAGCCGTCTTTGTTCCTCATGCCTCACCTGGGTCTGTCTTTTCATCCACATGGGAGTTATTTCATTCATAAGGTCTAACTTTGCTTTTCTAACATGAGGTCATCACAGCACATTTAAGGCCTCCTAGCAGTTCATCTGTCAGCCACAGCTTCTGTGAAGCTCACAATAATCAATGCTTGAGAACACTCTCTGTGAGCAATACACGGCTGGATGAGTGCCCTGGCAGTGCCTATGCCCCTAGGTAAGCACATCTCAGCTCGCAGCAGAAGCTATTCCTATCTCTGTATTGGAAGAGTCTGCCTACTGTGATTGCAGCCTGCTCTCACTGTCTCTGTGACTCTTCACAGCCTGTCAGTTTTTCTGTTGACACTTTTTCAGTTCATCACAACCTCTCTTTTCTGTAGGCTTGCTTCCATAAGAGTAATATGCTCGGGCTGCCTCAAACCAGCAAATGGTACATTATCTTCTCTGAAACTGTCTGTGTGAATCTGTGTCCATGTTCACTTTGTTAGCAGTTCCTTTTTTTCTTCTTTGGTTTACTTTCACATGTTCACCAGCAAAAGGAACTGAACAGGGAAAATAAGTCACACATAAAATATTTATGAAGAAAGAGCTTAGGTACTTTCCCAGTTTGTCAGCTCTGTCTCGGATTCATCTCCTGGCTAATCTGTTGCAAAGTCTACTTATGTTCTGCAGGAGACTTAGGTTTTATCCTCATATGTTGAGAGTAATCCATCTATTCGTGCAGGAAGGCTTTATTCTCACTTTCTTCCAAAGGAAACACACCCTTTGTTTTAACTAGAAAATTGCTCTTCTTTCTTGTCTCATCTTTGTGCTTATGCAGGTTTGGACCTTGTTTACCGATCATAAAAGGAGTTTTCATTCCATTCTCACTTGTTCGTTTTTCTTTTACCTTCTCATAAATAATTTCCTCTAACTGGTACTTTTACTTCAGTGAAAGAATATACTGGGGGGAAACAGAAAGACAAAGATGGGATTCTACCACTGTTTTCTTTTTGAAGGAGCAACTGCAAGGAAAACTGGAAAAAATGCCTGCAGTCTCCAAATAGCATCCTTAAACTACAGACACAGAGTAAACCAAATGAAACAATCCAGTGGGGTTTTTTTTTTATGCATAGGCAACAATGATTGTTCCTTTGATACCAAATGTGGCAATCAGGCTCATTTTGCTAGATAGTACATAGTGCTAGATCTTTAATTATTATTTCAAATTATTTTCTCAATGTCTAAGATACTGAGTGTATCTGAGTCAATTTAAGGCCCTTCACGTTATACCTCAGAACAGGCTTTTTCAAATAATATTATTCTCAGTGAGCTGTAGCCCAAACACATTGTCATAAAATTTAGTACCTAGACCCACACCAGGAGGCTATCCTGAGAAGAGTGTCAGTCTATTCAGGTGAGGGAAAAACAAAGTTGGGAACAGAGCCATATAATCATAACTGGACTAAAAGCCTGAGGAAACTGCCTTTTCATGTCTAACCTGCATTGTACAGCCGTAGAAGAGGCAAAAGGTGTTAGAAAGTGGGTACAAACTGTTCAATCCCCTCTGCTGTGACCCGTGTCATTGCATATGGACTGACAATGGGACTGCAGTGACTGATAACACGTCTGCTTCATTTTCTCGTGCTGTGCTGGAGCCTCCTGTTCAAATACAGCCTCTCTCCCACCTTGTTTGCAAACCAAAGGGTTCAGTAATGGTAATAAATCGGTGCTATTACTGCATGGGCACAGCATCATTTAGGTGTCATCATCACGGTTGACTTCCATGTGCAAAATCATATCGAAGCCTGTCACTTGTTAGCTGTGGTTAGTAGGTCTGTTGGGTGCTTACCAACAAGCCCCAGCCTTTAAACCTTTTGGGATCATCTGTTATTTCTCATACGCTGGTATCCTGAATTTTGGAACAGTTTGGCACTAAGGAGGGGATTCGTTGTGTTTCAGCAGTAAATGAAGTTCTCTCTCTGTGAAAGAGAGAGCAGTCTGAAGGGTCTGGAACAAATTCACAGGCCTACCACATCAGGTCTGACTTAGTCAGCACCTATGACAGAAAACTTAATGGTCTTCCTTTCTTCCACCACAGAAAGATTCTGTTAAACAAAGATTTGTTTATTGCCAACAGTTGATGAGAATTATGAAACTAGTACGAGCCAGAAGAATTTCTCAATTGTAGAAGAGACATGGAACATGCTTTTTAGAAGGGCATTTAATTCCCCTTTTCCAGCTTGTCTGTTGTATCTTCATACTTTATTTTCTTTTTCTTCCTGAGAATTACAAAGAGAAATATTTTTATGGAAAATGTGACTATTGCCTCTTCACAGCAAGCTTTACAGGTAACGCAGAGAAATAAAAAACACACCAGGTGACTTTGAGCTTGTATTTCAACACTGATTAAACCAGCAGTTTAATACTCCATCTTAATGGAGTTTACTCACATCTTAATCTTAGTTTCCAGTTTTATTTTCCTTTGAAAGTTATTTATCTTTTGCAAACTACTTGGATGAAACATTGAAATGAGATTTCAATTATCTCAGAATTTGCTAGAGTCAACTTCAATTTTGTATCACTTATGCCCTCACTACAAATTTTCAGCCTTATCAGTCAAATTCAGGAAGAAATAAATAAATGGGAAAGGTCCCCAAAACACTTGTTTTCCTATGGGGTCCCAGTATACCCAGTTTGTAACCCTGTGCACTTAGAAGTTGATTTCAGGTGGAAAACATCCCATAGGCTGTAGCACCTGACTCTGGGATTTCTTGATGCTTTTCAAAATTGAAGAGCTAATCATTACAGCAGCCAACCCAGGCATTGGAAAGGCAAGTCAGATCATAGAATAACATCTGACGCAATAAGTGCAATAACACCAGAAAGCTCAGCTGGGGAGTTTAGGTACTGTTTTTATTTTGAATAGGCTCTTCCAGAATTGTAGCAGAGTTGTCATTGGTCTTGTAACATTTTAAGAACAAACACAGCCATGATAGTTTTGAAAAGCTATGAATTTTTCCTCCTTCACAAAAAAGTTGGCTGTAATAACACTGCACTGGACTGGAGACTGCTCTGAGGGGAATGACCATCCCAAATCTGCCACACTACCTGGCTATAAGCTGTTTAGGACTATGAAATGCTGATAGTTTTGTTTGTTTGGTTTTTTTTTTGTTTTGGTTTGGTTGATTTGGTTTTGTTTGTTTGTTTGTTTGTTTGTTTAAATATTAACTTGACCGAAATAAAAATGACAGGAAGTCTCCTGGATTCTTCTAGGAAAGACAACTTCACATAAAACTTTTAGAATAGGAAAATCTGAAATGCTTGGAATTGCTTTTAAGTGTACATATGATTAAAGAGAGAAACTGGAAAAAAGTTGGATAAAGCTTATCTGGGGATGTTAATTCCACAGCTATATACCTGCTCAGAGCTTGAAGTCACTTCAGTGGCACTTCAACCATATCCGTGTTTCTTTCCTGGCAATAATACTTCACAGAAGTGGATCAAAGCACTTGCTTTTACTGCAGCAGCCTCGGCAGAAATGTCCCGGAGTGTGCAGCACAGACGGGGGGAGCAGACACTCACTCCTGATGAACTTGTGAATGGAGCCCCTGGAAGAAAACACAGGGCACCGCAGAGTTAACCCAGGCAAGGGCCGTTTCTCAGTCGGATCCCGCTGCTTTTCGGGGAGCTTTCTTTGCGAGGTGTATTTTGGAGGAGCTGTGGGAGGAGGGAGAGATGCTGCTGCTGCTGCTGCACGTTCAGTGCAAAGCCCGTGCCTGTGATAGGCTGAGGGGACATGGTTATTCTGCCTATATATGCTGGCAACTGCATCCTCTCCGCTTTATAGCTGTCACTGAGGAGCAAAGAGAGGCAGTGAGAAGGGCAGGGGAGAAGCAAAAACCTTACCATCTTGCTGTAAGTAGCATTCTTCATCCTTAAGGCTTTATGGTTGTTAAATTCAAGTAGGTACATTTGGATAAGTGCAACAATTGGTTGTGGAGAGTGGGAGCTCAATTAATAAGCAGGCAGCTTGTGTTATTTTAGGGATGATAATAAAAAGAAGCATTCATTTTTAATCTAAGTTTCACAATGTAGTGTACACCTATTGTGTTTTATTTGCTTGTTTTTTCATCTGATGTATGTTAGCTGTAACTGTTTATATACATTTATGTAGAATCCCATGTATATAAAAGTTTATATCTTGTCTTTCCAAGTAAAGCAGTGCTTGCAATAACCAAGCAGAACTTGAGAAATTCTCTGCCAAATATTCTGAATAATATAATTTCAAGATAAATTAAATCAAGCAATTTTTTAGGGTGAAGTTTTCCCAAGAAATAACCCTTTCCCATCACTACAGTAAGACCTCAGCGGGGAACATGATGAAGTTGCAGACTCTGTGCCAGTGACAGTAAATTAATACAGCAAACAACTTCTGGAAAAAGTAATTATTTAAATAAAATTAATAAAATGGATTTAAATAAATAATAAATAAAACTCCTAATTCTTGATTGTGCAAAGGTAGAAGTACAGAGTAGATCCAGTTCCTTTTTACTCATGCTGAAATAAAATTCATTCTTCAGCTCTTTTTCTGGCTATATCCTATTGCCAGCTGGAGAAGTTCAGCCTTAACAGTGGCAACAGCTGCAAAAACCTTCAGCTGGGTTCAGTAGCAGGAAGTTCTCGTGGCTTCAGTGGTGTCACTGAAGCACCATGAGCCCTTAAATTACATTTTCTATTCTGCAACAATCAGTTGGCAGAATAGAAAATGCACTTGACTCATGTATTGGAAAGATACACAGTTATTACTTTTTTTGAGCAAATACAGCTGTCAGTTTTAGGTGCTATTAATGTGTCTATGCATTCTTCCTGTCTGTATTTATAAATAGTAGCTGCTAAAAGATTTTTTTTTTTTGATAGCTGTTGTTTATTTTAATTTGATGAACTGGAGAAGAGGCAGACATAGAATTATAATGCATCAAATAAACCTCTCTCCTAATTTATTCTGCTTTCTTTTTTCTGCCTTTTCATCTTTTTTCTCTTTCTCATAACAAATTTCCTGATAGCATTTAGATGTATTTTACATTTATATTTAGTAAATACAAAAAAACCCCACACAGATTCTAAAATGATAGATAATACTTTTTTTTAAACAGAAATAATGATTAAACTGAATGTTATCAACATAATATTATACCTATAAATATCTTTAATAATTACTTGTGTATAAGCTACTCATTTGTATAGTTCAGTTTCAGATAAAGTAGAAAACTGCTTGAAAATGAACATATGCAATATAAAAACTAGCAACGATTTTTGGTAACTTCAGTAAAATAAAATGTGGCTGCATTCTAAAATGTGCATTGAGGTAGAAGGAGTAGTTTAAAAAAAGCAACAAAGGATATGTCAACTTTAGACTGTGTGCTATATGTCCTCTGACAAATTACAGCAAAATCAAAGACCAAGGAGTTTATATATGAATAAGTAAAAAAATATACATTGATATAATATAAGGTTTAACATAATTTTTCTTGGTTTTACCTGCAGTTTAGAGCAGAACTCAATCTTCTTCAGTAAAGTAGGATTTGATCTGAAGTATGCAGTGGTGACAATAGCCATTAATTCTTGCAGGCAACAAACAAATGCTCAGGCAGAATATATGTTTGGTAAAATTGTATTTTATCAGTCAGAGTGAGGTTGTCAATGAGTTTGCATACAGACTGCTCACAGTGTGATAGAGGTTGATAATTAGGCTGGGCACCTCCTGAGAAGCTGTGCTCTCCTCACGTGGGGTTCAGCTCGCAGATACTGAATATGCTGAAACTCATCCTGGGGCGTGTGGGACCTCTGAAAGTGTGGAGACTTTCTCACTCTTCAGGGCTCTTCAAGAAGACAGACTATTAAATACCTCAGAGAGGCGCTTAGTTTCTCTGAGAATTGCGTTTAGTTTTGGAAACTTTGCCTGCATTATTTTGCAGTTTGAGTTCCTTCGAGTTAAGTGGATATTTTGAGTGCATGCGTACTATAACACCCATCCCTTCAGAAAGTACAGATTCTCTCAAACAGCATTTTCACTTAAGCCCTAAGGACTGAGTTGTCTGAAGTATTTTGCTTCTTTAGAAAATCTCTATATTTTTAAAATATACTGGCATAGAGAGAAGGTCTCTGTGCATTGTGTTGGTGCATTGTACATGAGTTTTATGTGCATGCAAGAGACAGAGATTCCGTACTGGTAGAGAAGTGAAGTAATTTGTATTTTGATAGTACTCACTAGTGAGCATTACAATTGTCTGCTGGAGATGGCTTCCATGGCAAGTAGTACTTTCAAGCAGATGAAGTGAGATCCATAGTGAACAGTTCAGGAAGAGAATAAAAATAGGGATGAAAGTGTAAGTGGGTCTCATCAGTCACAGAAGAGCAGATATAAAATAGGATGACCACTGTGTTCCTGCAAGGAGTATGCCTTCCCAGTTCCCCCGTGAGGATACGTGTATTACTGTAGGTATGGAATTTTCAGTGAAGGACTTCTAGGAAGGAAGATGCATGAATAGATAAAAGTAGATTTTTAATTTCTTGGTATTGTCTTTGGAGGAAAGAAGAATTTAAACACTTTGCTTCAGATTGAAGCAGTTTGACATAATTCATTGCATCAAACTGAATTGTAAGAGTATTGGAGGTTAAGTAAATACTAGTTCATGTCAATTCGTGACATGAAAAAAAATTGTGGTTGCTTTCCTGCAATCGCTGTAGCACATTTGGGATGAAAGTCTCAGCCTTTGATTCTTAATGTTTAAGCTGTGTGGTTCAGTTACTTCTTCCATGCAAAACATTGAGTTTCTCCTGTAATTTAATTCTTTATCTGATTTTTGCTATTGCAAAAGTGATTTATGACAGAAGCAGTGAAGAAAAAACAGTGCTAGGATGAGCCAATGTATCTCCCATTCTTGGGAAGAAGTTAGCCAACAACAAACAAGAACTTAGTGATTATACAAAATGTGTATTTTGTCAAATTGAGTTCCATAGCAACAGACTGAAACCACAGAGTGTGTGTCTGATATTTAGATATCTTTTATTTGCTTATCCTGATATCAAAAAAGAACTTTGGCCAAATTTTAATAATAAAAAAGTACAATCAGTGATATCAGCATACTGTGTAGCATCATGATGATGCAAATGTTTGTTGTACTACAAATTTCAGGTAAAAAAAAAAATTAGGTGGTGGGAAAATGGTCACAAGGTAAAAAACATACCATATATGTTCTGGTAATATGGTAAATTCTCCTTTTTTACTATAAAGATTTGCGTGTGTGTGTGTTTGTGAGCTGTTTTGAGCTTACAGACAATGTGATTTAATTTATGCCATTCGATTTGTGTTTTTGGAAAAAAACACATGATCCACAGAAGTTTTTTTATGTTAAGTGGTCCCTTTTATTTACTACAAAGTAGAGAGTAAGTATAGTGATGCTCGTACACAGTGATACTCTTACCTGTCTTGATGCTGTAATTGGGGCTCACTGGAGCCACAGAGGTGGAACGAGATACTCAGCTGAACTGATCCAGTGTAAAGGTCTGTAGGAATAACTGTAGCACAGTGGTGAGCAACAGCAGTACTGGGAACACCAGTACCCATGTTCTGAGTCAGTTCAGTGTCAGGCATCTCCCACTAATTTTTCAGTTATGTGTTAAATTCTTCTTTTCATCGCTTTCTTCTCTGAAAACCAGAGTAAAATAACAGATCACTTCATGCAAGTTGTTTAGGGCGTGCTGTAGCAATGAACCCATGAATGAAGTAGCATGGTAGAAATAATAATAGCACGAGTTAAGGGTTAAGTTAGAGATACATTGAAAAAGAAGTGCAACACTACAATATTTAGATTTCTTCTGGCAAAAATACCTAAAACAAAGAACAGAGCCTTGGTGTGCAAGTAGATTGCTGCCACAGAAATGCATATTGATTGCTGCAGTTCACGCTGATTTCTTTAGAAAATTTATTAAAATTTTGAATAACAAAGATGTGTTAAGTGAAAATGCACATAATATTTAAGGGGTGTGGAAGAATTTGAATCATACTGATTTTAAAGGAATAGAAACAAAAGTGCTCACTTAAACACAGCTTTTCAAAAGGAAAGTGACGCACAAAGATGCCCATTCTAAGAACTGTAATGACCACTGGCAATGTATTTCCAGCAGTTTAGTAGCAGGATATGAGAAAGGTCCTAATACCCCCTTATGAAGTGTATAGACAGAGCCAAATAAACAGGTACGTGATGATTAAAGAGAATATTAAAACTCTAGTAAAATAGCAACAGAACAGCCATCTTCAGGGATCTAGAAGTTTCTACTGTGCAGATCCTTGCTCTCCCAAGTGTTTTGTGACCTACAGCAGCACCCTGCCTTCTTAAGTAGCAGCAGCTGCTCCACACAAATCCCAGATCCTCTGTTTGTAGCAGCAGAGATGTCTCTAAGACAGTACTTATTAATGATACCTTTCTTTTGTGATTTTACAGTACTAATTGAAATGTAGTAAAGCCCAGGATGTTCTCTTTTTTCAAAAGGTTGTCCTCAATTGGAAATCCTTATCACAAATACTTGATACCTGAAAAATTGTCTCCTAATTGTCTAATATTCACATTGTACTTAATATAATTATTTCCTTACAAAGTGACGATCTACAGGTGTGTGAGCTAAGCACAAGAGCTCTTGAGACCAGCAGTGAGTATAACTTTTTCTCTTGCCAATCTTCTGACTGGATTCCAAGGAACAGTATCCCTCAATCTGAGTGTATAAAGACTCTGGGATGCTTTTTAGGTACTCAGTGAATAAAAAGTTTCAGCCATATATTCACTGAGTGCTCAAAATGCACATCTACGTAGAGTAATAAAATTGGGTCCTGTCAAGGTGGCACAAGCAGCAGCATAATACCGTGAATTTTTGCTTGCAGAGCACTGTGCAGGCAAACTGCAGCTCATCTCAGCTGAGCTGTGTAGCACCTTGGGTGTGCTCACACAATCTGCCTATCTCGAAGAACACCTGGAGCTGCAGCCCAACATCTTGGAAATACGGACAGCTCCAGACAGAGCTTCCTCACATTCTCCTGCAAACACAGTACAGATCAACTTCAAGTGAAGTCTTTTTGAAACCTCACTAAGAAACAAAGTTTTGTAGATGACACAGCATGTGCACTTACAGTTAAAGAGTAAAAAAGCTAAATCTTGAGGCAAGACAGGAGTCGAGAAGCAGATAAAATGGCAGGGCAGCAGACTGGATCACTGTGATAACTGTGATTATTATAGCTTGTTATTACAGATGATAATAGAGACACACAGCAGGCAATTTTCTTACACTTCTCTGTAAGGCAGGCAGGAGCTGATTTTGTGCCACTTAACAGTGCGACATCCTTGTGTCAACCAGCAGCTGTAGAAAATAAATCTGTAATTTTTGAATCTTCATCAATGTGCTTCTACTGTTCCTCTGTGCTAAATTTATTGTCTATTAATCTAATCTAATAATATCATGACCATACGAGTCTTCCTACAAATCACATGAATAACAGATTTAAAACTAGTAACATTTCCTTTTAAAAAATGACTATTTTTTCTCTTTCTTTTAAAGTGTTTTTTGAGAACAGGCCCTAAACTCTGATACCCATGGATGCTGCAGAATTCCGCAAGAGAGGGAAGGAGATGGTGGAGTATGTTGCAGATTACCTGGAGAAGATAGAGAAACGACAGGTATTCCCAGATGTGGAACCAGGATACCTACGGCCCCTCATTGCAGACTGTGCACCCCAGGATCCTGAGAGCTTTGAGGATGTCTTTAAAGACATTGAGAAGATCATTATGCCAGGGGTAAGAAAACTGAAACTGTACTGCAGTGTTCAATAATGCATTTAGGTTTCAAACATCTTTAAGAACATGTGGGTTTACCAATTTAAGTACCCACACTGATTAACTTTTAGAAGGCAGGAGTCAGTTTTACATGTTGAATAGGATTTAATTAATGTTTTCCATTCTTCCTAGAAATAATCAA
Source organism: Regulus satrapa (assembly GCA_013396955.1). Classification (NCBI taxonomy): domain Eukaryota; kingdom Metazoa; phylum Chordata; class Aves; order Passeriformes; family Regulidae; genus Regulus; species Regulus satrapa. The sequence goes on along the minus strand of VWZN01022248.1, from coordinate 20,634 downwards.
ATAATTATTTTGCTTCATGCATTGTTTACTTTTGAAAATAACCTTAACCTTGAACTGATTAAGGCAAAACTTTATAACTTCCAGTTTCTTGTGCTATTTTTACTACTTTCATAACACAGTAAATATTTTACAGAATAGTATTTTTATTAGTCTGCTCTGCCCAAAGTGTTTATCCAAGCTGATCTTTAAATGTTAAAATTCTCTTAGGAGACTTCTTTTTATTAGAGAGTCGACTAGAAAGGATTCTCCCCAATACTTTGTTCTGTTGACTTACTCTCCTAAATGTCAACTACTTCTCATAGCTTTTGAGGCAGACGGCCACTGCCTGCATATTAGTCGTTGAATAGATTGGGCAGTATTGGGCAGTCAATGCAGAACAAAGCATCTGGCATCTGTTCAGGCCTGAAATTTTCTTGTTTTTCCACTCATGGTACACCTTTTTTATTTTAAATATGCGCTTGTCTCCTAAGGCCTCTAAGTAGCTTGAAGAGGACTTAATTATTAGTAAAAGTTAATAAGGAATCTCTCCTTTGGATCTCTGCAATAAACACTTTGGATTTCTTCTCTAGATGCAGCTAGGTGGTATGATTGTGATGGGAGTGGACATCACAGTCAAAATGGCTTCAGTCAGTGCACTTTAATACCAATTCCTTTTCATTGATCAATGTAAATATTTCATATTCAATGATTTTATCTTATTTTCCTTGGAACCAGCCCTGCTGTACTTTAACAGGCAAAAGCTCCACTGAAGTAAGTTGAAACCTCTGCACTCTTTTCAAAGGTTTGTGGATGAAATCTTAAATCCAGGGAATTTAATCAATACAGATTAGATAAAAGAATCATGTCCAACACGTGCAAATACTTTAATTGTCACTCATAGATAGAATTACTTTTTCTTTTTCATTGGAGGAAAATAGTAATGTCTGTGAAGGAGAAAAGAAAACACTTCAAACACTTAAGAACTTTCAATAAAATAATAACGGATTAAAAAAAATAAGAGATGAATCACTTAGTAGAAAGTGAGACATTGAATTCCAATTAAGTCATCAACATGTCATGTTGTCTCTTAACTAAACTGACTTTTTCTTGATATTTACATGCCCTGCAAACAAATTTACTTCTACAAAGTGATACATTTTGAAGAAAAATTGATCTAGCCTAAATTTTTCCACTGGTGTGAAATGGTAGTGACACAAAGAGCACAATATAAATCACAGTTCTTATAGTAACTCTGATTCTACCCATGTTGCTTATACTGAATTCCGAAGGCTCACATGGGCACAGAATCTTAAGGTCATGTGTGGTAGAGATTGGATGGTATGTCAGGATCATTTAGTCCCTCCCCTCTGCTCAAACCTGAGTCAGCTAGAGCAGGTTGTTCAGGACTGTGTCCAACTAGTCACTGGATGTCTACAAGGATGAGCTCTGCTGTCCTGTTCCAAAGTTGGATCACCCTCACAGTGAAAAATCTTTTTCTTATGTTAAGTGGAATTTTCTCTATTTCAGTTTGTGCACATTTCTTGTTGTCTTGTCACTGGGTACTTCTGAGAGGAATCAGGCTTCATCTTCTTTACATCTTCCCGTGAGGCATTTATACCCATTAACAAGGTACCCCCTGAGCTTCCTGCAGGCTGAACAACCCCAGCTCTTTGTCATGTGACACTTGCCACATGACAGATGCAGCAATAAATCATCTCCATGGTCTTTCACTAGAATCACTCCAGCATGGCCATGTCTTTGTTTCTTGCACTGGAAAACACAGAACTGGATGTGGCATTCCACATGAGTAAGTGTGGCCTTAGCAGTGCCACATAAAAGGGAAAGGTCAATCCTTTAGACCTTCTGGCAGCAGTTTTGTTACCATGGCTCAGAATGCTTTTGGTCACAGTATTTGCTTCCAGGGCCCATTGCTGGCTCATGTCCACCTTGGCCACCTGGATTCCCAGGTGTGTTTCTTCTGAGCTGCTTGCCAGCCAGTTGATCATTGCTCTGTACTGGGGCAGGAGGTTATTCCTCACCAGGTACAGGCTTTTGCATTTATTTGGTAAACTTCATGGGATTCCTGTTGGCCCATTTCTGCAGCCAGTTAAGGTCCTTTTGAATTGCACCATGACAATACAGTGCATCAAACACTCCTCCCAGTTTTATGTTACTGTAACATTGCTGAGGGTGCACTCTATCCAATCATCCAGGTATTTAATGAAGATCTTAAACAGTAGTGGCCTTCCCCCTTGATTCTTCATCTGACCAGCCTTGAGCACTTCCAGAGACGGAGCACTCACAAATTCCCTGGGCAGTTGGTCCAGCGCCTCACCAACCTCACAAGTAAAGGATTTTTTTTTCAAATGTATAATCTAAACCTACTCTCAGTTATAAATCATTCCCTCATGTCCTATCACTACATGCCCTCGCAAAAAGTTTCTCTCCATCTTTCTCGTAGGCTCTTTCGGTACTGGAAGGCCACAGTTAGATCACTCCAAAGCTTTCTCTTTTCCAGGCTGAGCAATCCCAATTCTCTCAGCCTTTCCTCACAGGGAAGGTCCTCCATTCCTCTGATCATCTTGATATCCCTCCTATGGACTCATTCCAGTAGGTCAGTGTCCTTCCTTATATTGGGATCTAAAGCTGGACACAGCATCCCAGGTGGGGTCTTAGCAGAACGGAGGAGAGAGGCAGAATCCTCTCCTTTCCCCTGCTGCCCACTCTGCTTTGGCTGCAGCCAAGGACACTGCCTTCACCAGTTCTTTCCCGTTGGTAAATGTGCACTTCCGCTTCATGTCCTACATTTTCATCCGTTCCTCCAAAGTTTCTCATGTTAGGTAATTATCAATGCACTTCAGAACCCTTCTGGACTGATTGTCCTGCTGTGTTGTCTGTCCAGCAGATGTGAGGACTATGACCTGTGAAGATGAGTTTCTTCCAGCTGTCTGAATGCTGCACTCCTGCTATCTCCTGATTAGACACACTCCCCCAAATGTTGCCCATTTTCACCAGTCCTGACTCACAACTGTCCTGACTGGCTCACTACCGTTCTTAGGCAGAGCCAGTGCATCCCTACTGTTCTCTTGCATCAAGGACCACTTCTCTGCCTCAACTTTCTGGTCTCACCTTCCTGAAGAGCCTGTCCTCATCTGCAGTTCATGAGAGCAATCCCACAGCATCTCTGTGATCCAAATGAAATTGGAACCCTGTGCCTGCACACAGCCTTCTGCTTCATCCTCTTTGTTCCCCACATGTTGTGCTTCAGAGAGGCACCCGTTTGTCTTGATTTCCCAGAAGAGATGTGAGAGCTGCTCTGTCCTGCCCCTGCCCTAATGCTGCCCTCTCAGCCCTTCCTAATTTATGTGGATGCACTGGGGATCATTCTGCTTTAGCCTTAGCTTCTTTTGGAGTTCTCTCAGGTCCACATTACCCTTCACCCTTTGCTTGCCAACCAGTTTGGTCCATCTTCCTCCCTAGATTGTGGGTTTTCCTCTCCTTCCCTCACTGTTCCTAGTTTAAAGCTCTCCTTACCAGGTTATCCAGCCAGTCTGCAAAGATGTTTTTGCCCTAATTGTTCAGATTATATTTTCCCATAATATTCTTCCCATGTTTTTCCTGACAAGAATAACATCTAGTGTTTTTCATCTATAGCATTTTCCCACTGTTTCACCAGGGAATGTCTTAGATCCATTTTATAAATGAAGAACTTAAGAAAGGGATTCTTCAGAAAGAATTAGTAATATGACATATCATAAACCCTTGTTTTTGCCTGTAAGCTCTTGGTGGCACATAAGTGATTCTTCTTTCATTCATGCTGATACCATTACTGTGTTAATTGTGTTCAAATGTTTGCTACTTACCATATGATTAAAAGTGTGAAAATGGTGTTCCTCCAGAAGAGCAGGGATCGATTAATTGTGTGAAGAATAATAATGCAGTATCTATTGCTGTCTTCACCCTGTAGGAGAAAAGCATTTATGAGTAGTGAAACTTCCTTATGGGGAATTACTGTGAAGTGTAAGGCAGACAGACCTTCTAAGGGCAGTCTACCAAATGATAATGACAATAATGGTGCTAGGTTTGTGATTCTAAGACAGAGGGAATTACTGCAGAACTCTGATCTCCACAGCAGGCAAACAACATGGAAAGGATCTGCATGTAAAAATATCAGAGTTGTCTTTCTTGCTCAGATTTTCTTTGCTGTCCTTTTTTAGAGGCAAAAATGATCAAGTGTAGTTGTAACTGCAAATAGCAGTACTGAAGATGCTCATTTTCATCACATTTGATCCATTAACTTATGAACTTTCAGCTGAAGTACCTATCTTTAGTGTGTGGTAAAAGAAGACTATTGCTTAGACTAAGCAAACCAGATAAAGACATCCTTAGAAGAAATCCTGGAAATAGAATGTTTCTGAGAGGCACTAGAATGGTAATTGGAGTGAACCCAAGACATTTGTATATCATTATTTATCAGCAGAGGGCTAAAAAAACAGGCATCAATTATGTCAGGCTCTTCGCAATATCTGACTAAGTGTATCTGTTCCAATATGGTGAAAAAAAAAGAACTTTACAGCTGCTTCAAGGGACGGGGGAAGGGGAAAGCAGGAAGAAGAAGCGCAGCTGCACTTGCCCCAGGGCTTTTAGCTTTTTCGCTTTGTGTGAGTGGTGCAACTGGAATCTGCTGTGTTTCATCAAGCAAATGGCTCCCAGCAAGCAGCCAGTTTAACTTGATTAACCCAAGATGAATGTCACAAGTCTTACAGATCACAGAGGATTAGAGCTGGGGAGATGAACAGTGGCAGCTCTGGCTCATTACTGACATCAGTGAAAGTCTGTGCATGTGGATCCTATTGGGGACCTCTGCTTCTTGAATATTTTATTGTTTTCCTGTCCAGAACCTCATCCCATCCGGGGTTTTGTTTGTTTGTTCTTTTTTTTTTTCTTCTGATTTGTGAAGAAAGGCATTTGCCACAAGTGCTCTAAAACTTTGTTACAATATCCTGACCAAATATGAGATACAGCTGAAAAGGTTCATAATGGCTTGACTTTGCATAACTGATTTAAGAGATTTTCACCTAGTGACCAGTAAAAATTATATCTTGAACGTAGCCAGTACAGGGCTAGTTTAGACAGTGGAAAATTTTAATGGATAGGAGATATTTTCATGTGAAAGAGATGGGCATATTTGAAATTGGTACACTGCAGCAGGAAAAGTGATACCTGATTCACTCTGTCAGAAGTTAAGACAGTTTCCCCTTAGCATGGACCACATTCCTTAAAGAAAAGCTGGTTGTTGTCATGGGGAAGGTTAGAAGAGGAAAGAAAAGGATTATTTTCAGCATGCAAAACAGTGAGGTACAGCAGTCCCTGAGTTAACTCCAGAACCAGAAACCTTATCACAGATTGAGAGAGAGAGGAGTGTAAAAGCTAAAATTCATCAGGGGTGGGAATGCAGAACAAAACAGCACAGAAACACTGAGCTCAGGCAAGAGAGAATACATATTTTTATTATTATCCTCCAGGTGTAACAGAAGAATTCCAATATTAAAAAGGAAACAAAATTATGTAAGAAAAGGCTAGCCCTCAATAACTCAGCAGCCTCTGGATTTCCAGCCATGAAAAAAAATCTTTCATAGATCTGCTGAATTCTTGCTTACAGCTCTGGAACCACGTTTTCAAAAACTTGCCTTTTACCTTGAATGCGAAAACTGTTTTTGCCAAACATACCACATATCACAGTATTTACACTGAACACTGATGTGTGGCTGTGCATTTCCTGCTTTCAAATTTTATTAGATTGGAGTTGTGAAGCACTGTCAAGTATCTCACAGATTCTTAAAATTGCTTGGATGTTACATAAGATAATTCTGAACATTGCTTTGGCAAGACAATTGACTACCATTTATAGAGTTACTATGTTGTTCTCTCGTATTAGTTCATACAAAGTGGAAATGAATGTAAATCACAACTTAAAGGGAGATGAGAGTGTAATTTTTTAGAGAAAGTATTGTACATTGGGATGGTGGTAAGTAGCTGTTTGGTCAGATTCAGTGCCTGAGAATTAACAAAAAAAACGAGAGTATGGGCAAGACAGTTCTGTGGACCTCTGCCGCACTGAAGACACTCTTCTTTATGTCAGCTGTTTGTCAGAGATGGAAAAACAAAATACCCAAGAGTCCCTGATGGCAGAGGCTCAATAACAGTGTCCTGCACAGAAGCTCAGGCTGCCATGACCCACACAATTCTTGTCTTCTAGGAAGACAGATGGAGAACTCTGATTTTGGAGCTGTTGGGGGGTTGGAGTGAGAACTTATGTATTTTTATTTTGAGTAAAAGATAGATAAAAAATGGTGAAAAAAACAAGGTAAGTTTTTCTACAAAATGGGATCCTATGTTACAGCCAGCTGGTCAAGAACTGTTGGCTTGTCACAACCTCTAACCTTTTATGATTTTGTTACAATTTGTTTCTGCTTCCTGTGTTAGTTGAAAATAACTCTTTTCCCCTTAATACAGGTGACTCACTGGCACAGTCCATACTTTTTTGCCTACTTCCCTGCAGCTTCTTCCTTCCCAGCTCTTCTTGCAGATATGTTGTGTGGTGGAATAGGATGCGTGGGCTTCTCTTGGGTGAGTTTACTATGGTGTGTGGTAATGGTGCTTCACCTTGCCAAGATTTATTATAAGCATTTCAGTAACATTCTACAATGAAATTATTCATTAATAGCAGTGAAGTCACAGGATTATTTTTGTGGGCAAATTTCCTTGATTAATTAAGGGTTTTCACATAGACACAAGTGTATAGAAGATCGTTGCAAACCAGGCTCTGCAAGCAGTGTAGAAAGCTTCAGTGTAAAAAAGGTGACTCAGTATAAAAAAAGGGATTTGTGGAAACTGAGGCAAGGGGAAAAAGCCTGTGCCTGAATGATTCCAGGAATAAAAGGCTATGTCCCCATACAACTTTTGCTCTTGAAAAATCACCAACATTTAGAATAAGTGATAGCAATGCAAATGTACTGGTAATCCAGTAATAAGTATGACTGTAGTTTAGCACCCATTGTTGTCATTTCTCTTTTCATCTGCATGAATGGAAAATTGTTTTAAAACCCCCACATTCATATGAGGTATACTTTTCTCAAAAAAGGCTAGTATTTGATGTTGAAAAAAATATGCAAGATGCAAATCCTAGCTTTGATATTTGATAGTCACGGTTCTATGTAAGGCCTATTTTGACATTTTTTTAGTAAGTGTTAGGAACTACATGTTGAAAATTATCTTCAGGTCCCTAACTTGGCTGGTGACATCTAGTTTCTTCCTTTATAGCAAAAAAAAAAAAAAAAAGAAGGAGAGAGAATTATTCTTGCTCTGGTACATCTGATTTCTCTTCATGGTCTATTGAGATTTTTCCCTCTGCTCTGTTTTTCAACACAGGCTTCAAGTCCAGCTTGCACAGAGCTGGAGACTATCATGCTAGATTGGCTAGGGAAGATGGTTGATTTGCCTGAAGAGTTTTTAGCTGGGAAGGATGGCCAAGGTGGAGGAGTCATTCAGGTAAGAGGGGACATGAAAAAAAGAATACAGATTGAGTTTGTGAAGTGATGACTTTTAGAGTTTTTATACTAGTACACTAATGAAGGATTTTTTTTTTTTTTCTGCCACATAGGTTCCTTTCAAATTTCCAGAACAACTGATAGTCTGTAAAAATCAGTTTACAGGATGCTACAGGGCAGGATGCTTTTGTTTTTGGAGCAGCTGATTTCTAAAACACTTCTCAATGAAGAGTTGTTAGTAGTTCAGTTTGCATTTTAGGCTTAAACTTCAAATCAGAATTGTGTAGGATGGAGATTTTAATTTGTTACTCAGTGAACTGAGCTCATACTTATCAACAATATGCACCAGTGTTTCATAGCTGAAGTTAGAAGTCTGCCTTTTGTATGTGCAGTTGTTTATTTCAGTCAGTTTCTTTATCCTACATGGACCTGTATTGTATACACCATTGTATTTCCAGTATACTTCTTTACTCACCTGCTTGCTCTATCTTTATCATTATGATTGCTAGGGAAGACTTTATGTTCAAGAAATCAAGCTTCCCTCATGCATCATAGCAGCATTTATTTTGTAGCAGTTAAAGCAAGCAATTATGCCTGATTGTTATCAGCAGGAAATATTGCCCCTCCAGGCTGACAGTGCTGGATTGCTCATAATTTTCATCAGAAACTGGTCATTTTCAGAATCGAAAGAGGGCTCTGTGTTCCAGCTTATGATGCAGTCATTTGCGTTGCAGATCTTCTTGTCTTGCTCTTGAAACAATAATGATCCAAGCAAGAGAGCGTGAGGCAAAGGCAACGTGAGTGTGTGAAAGTGTCAGTCATTCTGTTCCTAAATGCCAAGTAATTATTGTGCTATTGGGTAAAACTGAGCCTGTGAAAATTGCCTCTTAATTACATTTGAAAGTCTATGTCAATATGAAGCACTTTGTTGTTGTGTGCAAGATGACACTTCAAAATGGCAAAAGATGAAAGAAAATTTCAGTTCAGAGCTCTGGTGGACATGAACATCAGCTCTTGCTGATATTGCCTCCGCCTCTTGAGCCTGCTTGCCATGGCAACCTTTGTTTGCCTGTGGTAAAAGCAAAGGTATCATCGTCCTTCACTTAATGCAGAATACAGCATTTAAGAGGAGAAAAAACAGCTTTCAAAAATAAGCGAGAAAGCAACTTCCTTCCTGAAGTTTGTATCCTGCTGTTCATTCTAGATAAATTGCTGGAAAGTGTACCTGCTTTGAATTTTAAAGAGTTTTCTTGCTCTGCAAAGAGAAATTATTTTAGGGGGGAGACAAAAATATCTTTGGCCTGGCAAAGAACACTGCTGATTTATCTTACTTGTCAGTTAGCCAAGTAGTTCAAGAACCAAGGCGGGGGGGTTTTTTTCCCCTCAAAAATATTTAGCACAAGATTTTGATGCCAAGTGTATAGCAGACCATTGCAAACCAGGCTCTGCAAGCAGTGTAGAAAGCTTCAGTGTAAAAAAGGTGACTCAGTATAAAAAAAGGGATTTGTGGAAACTGAGGTAAGGGGGAAAAGCCTGTGCCTGTCATGAGATGTCCAAAAGCATTTCCAGGTTGCTGGATTCAGGTATCTTTAGGCTACATCCCAGCTGTATATCAGGAGGCAAAATTCAGCTGGGGAACAGGCCCTTTTCTTTTCTTTCTTGTTTCTGTGAAAGGAAATTCATACAAGAACTGTTGTTGACTATGCACGAGCATAGATGAAGAGCCTTGGTGCACTTCTTAGAAAAAAAAGGCTATTCTTCAACCTGGGTGGGTGAGTCATTTACCCACCCAACCAGATGATCACCAGAATACTGGGGGCCTAAATTTCCAGACCTCAACTTAACGCCTTAATCTTTGCAATTTCTTGCAGCTATTTTCTTTTTTATATTAATGCCCATTTTTGTAATATGTGTGTTCCATACATGTCCTGGAAATACACTAACAGTGTAAATTATTATTTTATTTCAGCTATTTTTTAGACAGAAAAATACAATGATTTCTCCACGTTCTGATATTGTGATTAGTCCGGCTACAGACAATATACAGAATAATATTAAATGAGGAGATTGCCAAATTATGTTTTCTGTAATTAATAGACTGAATTTCCTTTACCCTTTGCCTTCACATGGAAGTTCTACCTTGCTTGATCAAAAGGAGTAATTGTATCCTAATTCCATACTGTATCTGTAATAATTCCTTCAGTTGCCCTAATACTGTGTGCAACAGCAGCAGCTATAGAAAATGCACAAAAAATGCAAAAAAGAGCACAAAACTGTTTCCAGGTTGTGTTTATGCCCTGGAGTCTACATTCCTCAAATCTCACACTACCAAAAATGCAGATAAAATATATTAGTCATTGGCAATACATTCAATGAATGTTCCAGGACTGTACTTTTCCCTGATTACTCCATTGATGAGGCTGTTGAATTTCAGCTGGATTGCATTCATTCACCGTTGAGATGTGGATATGTGTAGAAACCAGCCTGGTCTCATATGAATAGCTCAGCTAACTTCAGTATAGGAGAAAGTCTGAACTCACTGGGATCATTCTCACATATGAAATCTGTCAGATCAGGCTCATCTCAGGGAAATATAAAATCACTTCCCCAATATTTAAACATTTGTTGTCATTAGTAAGTATGCACAGGTCTTCAACAGAGGGAGGAGAGAATTTTGGTACAGGACAAGAAACATCACTCCAAAATGAGTTTGTTGACACTGGAGATATTTCTGAGACATAGAATAAGTGATTCTATTCAGAGCACTGTTATGATTCACATGATGTTTGATCAACTTTGAAAGTACCTAAAAACTTCATCTTGCTTAGAGACTCCCCAGTACATTGAAATTTATGAGCATGTATTTACAAACTTCTACTTATTGTTTGAAAGAGTAGTTTAGGACATGTTTCTGGTGCACATTCTACATGAAAACTATCTAAAGAATTTCTGGGAAATTGTGTTCTGTGAAATTTACTGATAAATTGATACAAAAATATTCTCCTTTTTGTTATCACAAAGTATCCAAGACACATTTTAAACTGATGTTTTGTGAGTCAAAGTGTGATTTAGAAATAGTACATCACTGTTCCTTTCATTTTTGTTGGTAATGAAGAAAACATACATAACTAATACTTTGAAGTGCAATTAGCTGTATTGAATCATAGCAGCTTTGGTTTTTCAGTTTTTTTTTCTCTTTCAGTCACAATAATTTACTTGCACAAAGTAATTATAATATGAAAGAAGCTGTATAATTAGGTGTGTTGCTTGATAAAAGTGAGAGTTGGCATTCAGGTTGTGATACAACTTAAATGTGCAGAATTCCAGAGTAACAGAAATCAAGTTACTCTGACATTGTTATGAATTAAGAGCTGATTTGTGCCTGGTTTGAGAGTCTTTTCCACGTGCATTTAAATCTGGAGTTCAGCTTTCTAGTGCTTAGTTGCAAGGCTGTTGCCTAAACTGAATAAGCGTAGAGATTTTAGAGAACAAGCAGAGGGATTGGGAAGAAGGAGACCAAGATCCAACAGAGATTACTCCCTTGCTGTCAGACATATTTTTTAAAAACATGAGATTGCACAGTTTCTCATGTGCAGTTTCTGTTAACTACTTCACAGATTCATGCAGAATGAATGTTGCTTTTCTTTTTCTGCACTGTTTTCATTTTGAATCTTCCCTCAATTTATTCCCCAGGGAAGTGCAAGTGAGGCCACCCTGATTGCACTGCTTGCTGCAAGAACAAAGATTATCAGACAGGTGCAGTCAGAGAATCCTGAGCTAACAGAAGCAGAGATCATGGGCAGGCTGGTGGCTTATGCTTCTGATCAGGTGAGTACCTCTCATTAATATGGAAACACAGTGTCTATACTTAACAATTTAATCCATCTAAATAGGTGTCCATCTAAATAGGGTGAGTTTAGTATAAACTCTTTGGATTGGTGATCGTTTGATTTTGTTTGTTACATCTTGGTTTATATCATATGTGTGTTCCACAGGGTTCTGTATTGGGACCAGTGTTGTTTAACATCTTCATTAATGATGCAGACAAAGAGATTGAGTGCACCCTCAGCAAATTTGGAGATGAGATAGAGCTGAATGGTGCAGTTGACACATCTGAGGATGGGATGCCATCCAGAGGGACCTGGACAAACTTGAAAATTACTCCTTGGGGATCTCATGACTTTTAATAAGACCAAATGCAAGGTGCTGCACCTGGATCAGGGCAACTCCTGATACCAGCCCAAGCTGGGGGATGAACAGATCAGAGCAGCCCTGCCCAGAATGACTTGGGAGTCCTGGTGGAGAGGCTGGACATGAGCTGGCAAAGTGTCTTTGCAGTCCAGAAAGACAAACGTGTCCTGGGCTGCATCCAGAGCAGTGTGGGCAGCAGAGGAGGGAGGGGATTCTGCCCCTCTCCCCTGCTCTGGTGAGCCCCCACCTGCAGGGCTGCAGCCAGCTCTGGGGGCCCCAGCAGAGGGAGGACATGGACCAATTGGAGTGAGTACAGAGGAGGGACATCAAGATGATCAGTGAAATGAAGCACCTCTTCTCTGAGAACAGGCTGAGAGAAATAGGATTGTTCAGCCTGGAGAAATCTTTGGGGTTAACATAATTATGACTTAAAGCAGCCTTTAAAAAAGACATGGGGGACTTTTTACAAGAGCATGTAGTGACAGAACAAGGGGGAATGATTTTAAACTGTGAGAAGGCTGATTATATTAAAGGAATTCTTTACTGTGGGAGTGTTGAGGTACTGGAAATTGGAGGTTGTCCATAAAAATTGTGGATGTCCCACATCTGGAGATGTTCAGGGTAGGATGTATAGGGTTCTGCACAACCTGGTCTAGTGGAAGGTGCCCCTGTCCATAACAGTGGGATTTGCAGTAGGTGATCTGTGATGTTTCTTCCAACCCAGGCCATTCTATGATTCTATGGTAAGTGAACTGAAATGTCACATGTGCTATCATAATATAAAGGATAAATATCTAAATGTCAGTGTCAAGTATCTTTATAAAGAGCTTGATTGAAGTAAATGAAGATAATTAAATGAGGTAGTAATTTCAGTTATGTTTAGTAAGTCTAGGGCACCTTTTGTTACATCCAGTCTTCTATGTCCATCTGTGCACACGATATTTTCCTCCTACGAGCACATGTGCAGGCAAACACACGTACATCCTCCCCCTATATGTGTGCATGGGTACAGATGCATGTATGCAGAAAATCCTAATGCATGAATATAAAGAAAGTTGGTCACAGTATTTGAAGAAGCCAAAACATTTTTTTTTTTTTTAAGAAAGAAAACCTTTAAGATACCCATCTACCAGTCCAACTAAGAAATCTTATAAGGAAACAGAAAACATAATCCTTGATTTTAGACTGAGTGGTATTTAGCAGACTGAGTTACACTAAATTCGGAGTGGGCCATGACTATGAGAAGCTTTTAATGTTAATGAAAACAAATTCTGCTCATGTGAGTTTTGCTGCTGCTATGTTTCTGACAGTAATCCCACTGAAGGGCCATGCAACGTTGTTTCCCTTAATATGTGTGATGCTTTCTTACCTACTGTCAATGAGACGGAAAAAACCCCTCTTTTAGTACTTAATGTTAAAGTAATATCTGATATGCAGAGTAAAATGGCCAGGTTTCAGCCTTACTTTGATTTACTGCTAAGTGTATATTAGAAAGCACTGTAGAAGAAGTTAACAATATACTTGCTCTTTGCTGGTGGGAAGAAGGATTACACTTGCATGGTGATAAGATTCAGGAAAAGGAAACATGAGAAATGATAACTGCTTTCAAGAGGCACAAAGGACTTTTTTTTTTTTTTTTTGAGGGGGGACCCCTGAGGTCAGTATTGTACAAGACCACCAGTCCCAGAGCTCTGAGCAACCCAGTGATGCACAAAACCTTTTACTTGTTTTGACTTTTTTGTCCCATATAAGAGGCTGACCTGAAATGAGGACTGACAGGCCTTCCTGCCTACTGAAGGTCAGAGGATCTTGTGTTTACAAAAGGATTTGCCTTAAGATAGTGCTGACCTTTCCAAGCAGTTCGTTGCCGAGCTCACCGTTCCTTCTGCGTTAAGAGCAGACCTGTGTGACTCATGGGCAATAATCTACGAAAGAAAGTTCAACGTAAGCCATTCTGTGGGAGGGAAAACCATGCACTGATAGAGCCCAACAATGTCAGAATACATTCGGAAAAGGATCTTGCTACAATTTTTGAGCCTTGATGAAGCAGTTTAGGGTTCTGACTGGCTAACAGCCTCAGTGTATTATTGTAATTTGCTTATTTGCAATTGTAGTATAAATAAGTTCTAAAATACATTTTTCCAATGTACACTTGAATAAAGTATGGTATTGCTATGCCACACACCTTTTTTTCTACTTAAAAAGTTACATTTCAAGTCTGGGCTTCCAAATTTTCTCAAGTTGGTGCCTAATTAGTTACCAAAGCACGTGAACAAGAGGCACTGCTGAGATACAAATTAATGGTACAACTGTCTTTAAAACATGTCATTACAGTGGTATGTTAAGCTGAAAAGCAAAACACTCATCTAGTCTAGTTCAACAAAATTCTGGATTGTTATTTTTGTGATTATATGCTAAATTAAAATAGAATTAGTAAGCAGCCTTACAGGCACTGGCAAGATTTAACAAGGAGATTGTGAATGAGAATAGTTATGATATGAAAAGGTGAGGGATTTTCCTCTTTCAAATTAACAATGCTTAATGTAACTATAGAAGATAAAATAGCTTTCCTGTATGTTTTTATCGTGCTTTAAAGCAGATTATTTTGTGACTAATATACCTGTCCTTGTCAATTGAATTTTTATTCCTGTTATTATTCTATTGTACTTCACAAATATATAAGAATTTCTTAGTAATATCTTTGTTTTTATATACAGGAATGTGATTTATTTTCTAAAACAATATTATTTCAGGGGAATTCAAATGAAATTAGTTGTAAATAAAATAACATGTTGGGAATGATCCTTACTTGCTAAAAAAAAGTGAATGAATGATCGAACCACTATTTAGGCAGTAAGTAATCAGAAAAAAATGGTAGTGTAAGAAAGTATCTGTCTGTACCATACTGTGACATGTATAATTTCAGAGTTCAGAAAAGCTATGCACCGTAAAAATACACTAGCAAGCACCTGAACCATTATCAGACAATTGTCTGCTCATCTTTTGATTGATCTAGAGCCAAATCCTGAAGCTTTACATCAATCCTACCATATAAATTAAAGCTCTCACTAAGGTTAATGGAACTCTTGTCTAATATGATCATGGCAATGGTCTCAAGGATATTTCAGGGTTGCTACTAATTTATTGTGTGCATTTATGTATATTTTTATATATATGTCCATCTACCAATAGGAAAGGTGGAGAAGTATGTATTTATTACATACCATCAACAGTCCCAAGATCTCAAGTATGGTTTTACTTGAAAGGACTTACTTTTTTAGTTTGTAACTTCAAATTAAATTCTTATTTCCAGTAAAAGGTGTTGGTGTTTAAACTTGCCCATTTCCTTGTAGGCTCATTCATCTGTGGAAAGGGCTGCACTAATTGGTGCTGTGAAGATGAAAAATGTTCCTTCAGATGACACATTTAGTGTTTGTGGTTCAGCCCTGAAGAAAGTTCTGGATGAAGACAAAGCTGCTGGTCTTATACCATTCTTTGTGAGTACTGGATTTTAACAAAGCAGTGGATTTAATGCTTCTGATAAGATGCTTTTGACATGGATAGATGATCTCATCCCTAACAGAGGCACTAATAAGAAGCTGAGCTAGAATACTAGAGAGGTTCCATGAGTTTTCTTCACATACCTTTTTGTGCAGGAGGAGAAACTAATTGGAGTAGTTGGTTGTGCTTCTCAGCAAACTGATGTTTGGGGTCAATTTTGTATTTGTATATGGTCCTGCAGTGTTATAATCTCCCAGTTCCTGAATTCTGAACTGTTTGCCTTTACTTTTCAGGTTCCAATTTACCTACAAATAAAACAAGTTTGAAGGCACTACATTAAATGGTGCCATCTCAAGCTCAGATGTCTTCAAGAAACAATAGTTTTCCCTTGATAGTACTTTAGCAAAGAAATGAACCTCCATAATATACCCCAAATATCATCGAGATCAGACACTGTCAGTCAGGTACTTGTGAGTATGTAGCTAATCTCTAACAAGTGAGCTATAGGGAATACAGCTGTGGAAACTTTAGGTGTCAGTATTTCTTGTTATCTGTCCACTTTTTTCCCAGAGATTCCTGCTTCCACAGTAGGACAACAAAGGCAAACATAGTTATGTCTCAATAGCTTAAGCTCATAATCCCCCAAGTTTTGACACAGAGCATTGTTAGATTAATTAAAACTGTAAAGTTTGGTTCTACCATGATAAGTACCTGATCAAAAAGAAAAATTGCTTATTCACATCAGATCTACTCCTGCCAGTGCAGAATATCATATTACTTCAAGTTAAAACAAGATTTTGCCATGTTTTCTTTTTTTTTTTTTTTCTCCCATAAAGTAAGTAACTTCTGTTGCGGTTTTGTACATCACCAACAAAATTCTTTACTTATTTCCAAGCATTATGCTCTACTAAACTTTACAGAGACCACAGTCTGTATAGATCTATTAAGAGGTCTAACATGCTACAGAGAATATGTTTTTACTGGCCTCCACTGAAGAAAAAATCCTCACACAACTAATTTAGACATGGAGAACTTCAGAAATGGAATTTTTAAAGATATTCAAAAATAAGTCACATTTTTCATGGAAGAGTCATGTCTGACAATGGTTGTTTTCTTTTGTGTTGTAACATTTTGAAAAGGGATAATGTGACTTAAATTTCTATGAACTGTTTTCAGAAGAATTTAAAGATTAAGCTTGCTTAGTCATGGATTAGTTCCAAATGGGACAAAGAAGCTTAAATTTCACCAAGCTCTTTTGAAAATATAATCTTTTTACTCTTCTTGTTATTAACCTTTAGAAAATGTTTTTATGTAATATGAGGATGACTAGAATGAGAAGTGGTTTTCATGTGTGCAGAACACTGCTAATTTCGAGTGCCTAGAAGTAGTGAATCCTTAGGATGACCAAGCACATCCTGTCAATTGCTTTACAAGGTAACAAGATTCTGCTGAGAAAAAAGCTTCTT
This sequence comes from Regulus satrapa, assembly GCA_013396955.1. Classification (NCBI taxonomy): domain Eukaryota; kingdom Metazoa; phylum Chordata; class Aves; order Passeriformes; family Regulidae; genus Regulus; species Regulus satrapa. The sequence continues at coordinate 3,947 of VWZN01022248.1, read as the reverse complement.
TACGGACTCCAAAAAGAACTTTTTTTTCAGTGGGACAAACCTATTGAGGCGCAGAACATGCCACAAGGCATATTTTATTTCTCTGTGTTATGATCCCAGCCCATACCTTACACAGGATGCTGTTTCTATATCTCACTGGTAATTTTAAATAATTAGAAGTACAGCAGGATATCACATCTTCATGCAGTAACTATAAAATGGATGTATTTTTTTTCTCAGCTTTTGGCCATTAGCAAAAAATGCAACTTGCCCCTCATAAATATTCATGCCTTATTAATTTTTCTATGCATGGCAAGAGAAAAAAACCCTCTAATTTATGTTTTCAGTGACACCTTTACAAAGGGTGATTTAACTGCTGGGGTTTTTTTTCCCTCTGTTTGTTTAGCTGTGCAAAACAGGCTTTCAAAGACAGCAGGGGCTTTGCCTGAGTTACTACAGCCTGTATCAAGTCTTCCATTTATTTTTATACATAAATATATCAGCTTGGGTTAAACTAGATTTCATTATTGGTATGGTTGGCCTCTTTTCTCAAAAGGTGTGTTAATTCTCTGTCATACTGAGCAGCAGTCCATGCACTGTATTAATGCTCCCTTTTCTGGCTTGCAGATTTCAAAAGCCTTTCCATTTCTTTTGTTTTTGAGTAATTTGGTGCTGTTGTATTTTGTTCTGGCGACAAAGATATGCACATTGCCAAGGAAACACCTTACACCATTTGATTCCTTGCCTCCCTGCATTCAGTGATCCTTCACTAAGGGGAGCTAAGGGGAGTGATTCAACATCAAAGCAACAAGTTTGATGGAAGAAATTCTGCCTGAAGAGACTTGTGACAGCAAGACATCATTCCTAATGAAGATGTCTTGTTTGTATCCAAGCTGCTACAGTCTCCCTTAGAAGCAAGAAGAGGTTTTGTAAGGGATTAAAAAGAAAATACAAGTAAATTGCAATGCCCTATAGGCATGTTTCTCCTCCTGTAGTTAAGGAATAAATGAAGAATCTTTATACTGAACTTGATAGCAATGCTTTCCCTGTAGAAGTGAGTAGAGAATCAGGGTCAGGTTTGCTTGATGTGAAACAGGTTCTGTCATTACAGCAATCTGTTGATTAAAGGTTTGTTTTTCACGTACACAGGATTTGGCAGTCAGCCTTTTTTGGGGAGAGACATTGTCTTTAGAAGGAATCTTTGCATTCCTAGCCACAATCAGTGTCTTGTAGCACTAATAGTGTGTATATAATTTTGTTCAGTAAAAGCTGTTGCCACTAGGTTATCCAGATTTCTACTTTTTGTTTTCTTTCTTTTATTTCTGAGTTCAGATTTGTGTTAATTCATCTCTTTCAAAATACTTTTGCAGAAACAGAAATAGAGATATTTTCATATAGTAAAGTAAGCAGAGTGACAAAACAAAGCACTTAACAATGTCAGGTGTTGAGGCACTAAAGTTGCCACAATTTACTGAGGAGCCACTTCCCAGCATGGATGATGTGCAACCCTTCATTTGGCCCCGAGTTAAGGGGGAGCTTTAAAACACCTGCTGAAATCATGTCCATTTCATTAATTGTAAACACACACTTGTGGTTTCACACTTGTGTGTGGAAATGCCTCTCTCAGTTGGGCCCTATGCTCCCAGCTGGAGACAAGCCTCTGTGTTGGCAGAATGTTGGCTGGGATGCTCAAAAGTGAAGATCACTAAGTTAAGCACTTCTAAATTCCCATAGAGTGCCCCCTGCATTCGAGCCTAGCTCACCTAAAATGTGTTTAGGTGGCCTGTGAGCTTTGCTCTGTCTTTCATAAGTCAGCACTGACAGATTGCAGCTGGCATTTCAACGACCTCAACCAGCATAAAGCTGCTACAACACAATTGCCTACTGGCCAGCATGAAATCTATCTGATTCTGGATGAAATTACTCTTCTGAATGGGATCCACAGGATATTAAGACACAGGCTTTTTGTATCCAGACTCACTTGGGAAACAATAAATCAGAATCAGACTGACAGAGGAGCCATCTTTTCAGTAGAACACTTAGATCCTGACCACAGATTTCCATGTGGAGGAAACATTCATGAGACACGTACAGATGTCTAGGGTGATGTTTCTTAACCTACAGTTTGTGAATGATTGCTGTTCTGTAAAATACTGAATGGTGGTTTAGAGAACTGTTGCTGTTTTCTTCAGGCCATAGACATCTTCATGAGTGCAAGAACTGAATACAAAAAAAAGAAAAACAGTATGCAAACACTGAAAGTTCTACCTCATTTCAGTTATTTGCAAATGGAAAGCTTTGTGGTGGAGCCATGCAAAATGTGTCTACATCTTTTTCAAAAACTGTAGGAGGTCTTCCAGTTGAAAAGATAGAGAGTAATTGCTCTCAGGAATCATAAGGCTTCATGTATGTTTTCTGACATAGCTCTCCATTTCAGGATAGTAATACATGAGATGACTGAGTTAAGCTGCTTTGTATTCATAACCAAGGGCTGAGTCAAATTTGAAGTGCACAACCTGAAAAGGAAAAGACCTGGAGGCTATACTGAGCCATCAGTCCCATTTCTGTGATGCAGTCTGTCCCTTGCCCTTTGCACAAATGTGATTTTTCTGGTGCTACACAGGCTACAAATTGAGTTAGATTCATTCTGTAGTACTGAGGCAGGGTAATGAGAGTCCTGACAAGAGCAGATGCTGTCACTCTAAGTGGTTTCTGAGAATTAAAGCAAGTAGCTTTGAGGCTTAGACACCTGCAGAGAGGAGAGCAAAATTATTTTAAAAATTGAGATATACTTTACAGAATAAACCATTATTTAAACCACTAAGCATATGTTTGAACTCATATAGTCTTTCACCAAAAAAGCATACTCCTTAACCTGATTAGGAGAGTACCTTAATTGCAGTACAAAATTAATAACAATAATGTGTAACATTTTGTTGTAAAATTTCCATTGTTATTTTAATTGCTGGACTAACCAAGGCAATTTCACTCTAATCTTGTCAGAAAATTTATGCCATGTTATCATTAAATATATGTGTAAAAGCAGAGTTAAGTCTGTAGTGCACTCTTTTTATTTATTTCCCAATCCAGTGGGTAAGCCCCTATTCTTTATGCATATAGAAAAACTGGCATTTTCATCATGGGTACCCTCCATTGTGAAAAATATATTTTCACTCTATACACACATGCCTTCTTAGGAAGAATAGACAGCAATATTTTCCTGCTATTTAAAAAAACACCCTGCAATTTTTTCAAAGCAGCCTCTCTCAGAGGGTGATTAGTCTTCCAGAGAACTCTTAAACATAAGGCACTTCAGCTTTCTGTTCTTCTCCTGAGTCTCAGGAATATAGAAGGGCCCAGTGCAGATAAAGATTGCATAAAGAGCATCTTGAAGGAGAAATATGTTAGTGCATGATTTTAGTTACTACATACATTCAATGTGCTTCTCATTTTCAGAACGATATTTGTGTCAAAATCTAGTTCTCAGTATCTTAATATAGGAAAAAATACTGAATTGTCCTTTTTTTATTTTAATAATGTCTTTTTTCAAGTTTTGCTGTGACAGATGTTTGTTACTTGAAAAGTCTGGTGATGGACAAGTATAATTTAGGTTTTACTTTCTCTTCTTATTGGTCTCATCATGAATTTGCTAAGGGACATGAGCACACACACAGAGAAAAATGTGGCTTGTTTCAGATATATAGGGAAAAACTGTAGGAACAAAATATGTTGCACTGACAGTGTACTCAGCAGAAAAGGTAACCAGAAATATTAAAATAAAAAAACCACAGAAGTCTGGGTTTGGCACTTTTATAATCATCTCCTAGCTGTACTGTAGTTTATGTGTGACCTTGGATAAATTATCCAATTCATTTGTACTCCCATACTCTGACTAGAACACAGCATAGTTTGTCTATTTAAACTGTAAAGTGTCTTTTATTATGTAAAAATCTAGTAAAAGACAAAAA
>VWZN01022247.1:57632-70570 GCA_013396955.1 Regulus satrapa | reverse complement strand
TATATATAATATATTTATATATAATAATGTATTTTTATATAATATTATATATCTATATATGTTATATAGATATTTAAATGCTAAAATAGCTGTTAAGGTCTAATTTGTTTTTCACAAATATCCAGACTTCTGTGGCAGAACTGAAACACAAAAAGTCTAACTTGTAATGGTTTTGTAAAGTCATCAGCCACAAGACTGGATATATGGATGTGGGTGTTTGGAAAACTGACACAGAGGATCAACAGCGGAAAACTGAGAAATTCAGCTTTAGTTTAAATTTTCTTCTTCAGTTCTTGAGAAGTTGGAGTACTTGGTGAACACTACTAATAAAAATAATAAAGACTATGAAAGCAAAGTTTCATTCATATGCACGTATATATGGACTGAAGACGATAGATAGATAGATAGATAGATAGATAGATAGATAGATAGATAGATAGATAGATAAAAAGATACCTTGAAAAAGAAGAAATATATTTTCTTCTTTGTTTCTCATTTATGAAATAGATGTGCCTATACTTATCTACAGAAAGACATGCACTTGTGGCTTTGAAACATTTACGATTCTTCAGAATATTCTACACATGTATAAAAGAGCCAATTCCCTTTTAAAATTACCACTTCAGAGACAATATATCATCACCAAAAAAAAAAAAATTACTTTAATGCCACCATAATGTCTTTACAGAGGATATTTCTTGATCTTGCCCTGATCTTCTAAAGTCATTCATGCATAAAAGTGAAGAGGTATACATGTAATACCACCTATTAACATCTTTTTTCCTCCACAAGCTGAATATTGCCACCTTATAATTCTTATGCTAATATAGACTTTATATGAATTGTTCTAAACATGCATTACAATCTCTAAATCACAGGCCAGAATGTATTTTGACCTAGTATTTTTCTGAATGGTACCGCTTGCAATAAGCAATAATGTTTAATATGTTACTCATGCTGAGCAAAATTTGAGTGCATCCTTAAAACTCATGTAAAGTTATACATTTGTAGGGTTTGCCATTACAGAAATGCACCCAACTTCATTTTAAATAGCATAGAACAGAGAATTCGTCACAATGGAAAACCACAGGCACCAACAATAATCCATTTACTTGGGGTTTTTTTTAAGGACTGCATTAGGTAGGGAGATTGCCTGGATGGCAACAATAGAGAATCAGAACTCAGATTGAATAACTTAAACTAAAGAAGCATTGAAGTTAATGTCTAGAGTGACTTTATTAAACTTGTATCCTCAATTGTCTACTCTGTTTATGCTGGATATTGAGTTCTGCACATTTAAAACTAGATCTGAGAGTGAAGGGTGGGGGTAGAAGGAAAAGTGGAATTTTATATTTTTTTTTGCATCTGTTTTCAAAAACACAGAGATAAGCAGATCTCTTAGAGTTCTCTGCTCTGCAGGCAGATGGGGAGTGTTCCCTTGCTGTTTTCATTGTTTTTTCTCTCATTAGCCGAGGCCACATGGTTTTTTGGAAGTGTTCAGCCATTTTTCAGTTCAGGAACACCAGGACTATTGTCCGAGGACCCGGCAAGCTGCCCAGCTGTTCCAGCTGTTCGGCTGGAACATCGAACCCAAGCCCCACAGAGACCGAGACAGAGCCTAGGACATATATGGACAAGGACTGGCTCTGATCCACAGAAGGACCTTCTGAATTTGACATCTCTTCAGAACCAATGAGAGGTTTCATTGTTTAATATTATTCAATTCTCCATGTCTGTCAGGACTTTGCTTGTTAAATAAATAGTTTTTTCCACTTCTCTCGGTGAGGATTTTCCCCCTAAATTGATTGTGAGACAGGTCACTTGAATTTGCTTTCCAGAGAGACTCTTTCAGAGATTTCTTCCTTAAATTTGCCCTAAACCAGGACAGTTAAACTTGCATAAAACTTGTTCACTGAAATAAATTATCCTCTGTGTGCAGAGGAGAACCTAGGAAAGTGCAGAAGAAAAACTGAAAAGGAGTAGGTCTCTATAAACAGGCAAGGCTCACTGCAGCTGATTGTATTTTGTAACATCCAGTAATACACTGGTTCAGATGAGAATAGTTCTCATAGACATCAGTGAACATCTTTACCTTGACTTCGTTAAGCTCTAGACAAGGTTCACATTGACAAGGTCAATATCCATCAAAGAGCTTCAGGCCTCAAGGTGCTCAGTATTGCAGTGCTTGAGATGTTTGGAATTTGGGTCTGGCAGCAAAATGTAAGGTCAAGGACAAGGGTTCATGTACCTTGTTAGGCTTCCTGCTACATTTTGATAGAACCAGAATTCAGATGGTTGGAAGGCAACCTTAGACTTAGCAAAATGACAGCCAAAAGGAAGGACTTCACTGCCAGAAATATGGACTTAAGGACTTGAGAGCTGCTGTTAAACACCCCCATGAAACCAGAACATGGACCCTGCAGCCATATCTTTTCTTGGAATCTCTTTTTTTAGTAACCTTCCCTTCCCTTCCCTTCCCTTCCCCTCCCTTCCCTTTCCTTCCCTTCCCTTCCCTTCCCTTCCCTTCCCTTCCNTCCCTTCCCTTCCCTTCCCTTCCCTTCCCTTCCCTTCCCTTCCCTTCCTCATGAAGGATTGCCCAGTGTAGGGACTACTGGTAAGGGAAAGTTCCTATTCAGGATGAGTAACTGTTTAGAAAATTTTCTATTTTATGTTTCTGTATTTAATTTTTAATACCAATAAACGCACCTTCACATCTTTCAGACTTGACACCTTAGTGGCAGTCTGTTCCAGACAGAATACCCTAATATACATAAAAATATGCAGGATTGTGCTGGCATGACATGAGTCAGCAGGTAGTAGTATGCTAATATAATATTAGCATTGATTTTCTGAGCTATTCCAGTACAATACATTTATAATACACACAACTATTGTCAGCATATGCCAAATCGGCAACATTGCATCCATTTGATCAAGAAAAATGGATAAAATTATAAAATTAATAGAATATGAAATAGCAATATACTTAGGCTTTTTAGAATTCTATTGAATGATCTCACAGCATCTTAGATCTCAGTCACCTATTTTTAATAGCTTTTCTATTCTTGCAAAAATTGTTTAGCCTATACATGCATTCACATATCACTGAAAATATAAGACAAAGAATTTCCACATTCTGGAATTAGTTTGTTTAACAAAATGGACTTGAACTTAAAACCATTGGCAGAGAGATCTTTCATGGTAGTCATCTAGGATCTCCCTGAAATATTGCCCTTTACTGTTGTGGGTTGACCTTAACTGGCTGCCAGCTATCTACCAAGCCGCTCTATCACATGCCCCCCTGAACAGGACAGAGGGAGAAAATACAACAAAAAGCTCCTAAGTTGAGGTAAGCACAGGATGACCACTCATCAGTTCCTGTCCTGGGAAAAAGAGGTTCAAGTTGGTGAATTAATTTAATGTATTGGCAATTAATAATAGAGAGGGTAATAAGAAACAAGGAAAAATCTAAAAATACCTTCACCTCTCTTCTCAGGCTCAACACCACTCCCAAATTCTATGATTCCTCCCCCTGAGTGATCCAAGGTGATGAGGAATGGGATTTGTAGCATTTCATAATCCTTCATGTCTGCCCCTCTTTCTTCAAGCTCTTCATCTGCTCCAGGATACATTCTTTCACAAAATTCTCTGACAGGGATCCTTCCCAGGCTCTTCACATAGCGCTCCAATGTGGTTTCCTTCCATGGAAAGCATTTCTTTTGGAAAAGACTCCTTCCATGTGGATCCCTCACAGTTCCTCACAGAACTGTACTCCAGGGACGTCCACACAGTGTTGCTTCCTGAAGGGCACATCCACCTGCCCTGGCATGTGGTCATCCACAAGCTGTAGCACAGATATCTGCTCCATGGCATGGTCTTCTCCACAAACTGCAGGGAAATCTTTGCCTGGAGCACCTTCCTTCCCTCCTTCTCTAATTGACCTTGGTGTCTGCAGAGTTTCTTCTATGAAGTATTAGAAATCAATCACATACAAGGTGATTCTAGATGCCGTATTTCTGCTTACCACCAGTACTATCTATTATTCCTTATCCAAAAATTTCCCAGTTTTGGGGATATTCAGAGCTTCTTCAAATGATCATGCAATTCAGCTACTTTTCATCTATATGAAAAATGAAATTTGAAACACAATAAACAAAAACTAAAAAAAACCACAATTCCCATTTCCTATGTCTTCTAATATTGTGTATGATGAAATATACTATCTCTATATTATTTCTAATTTCATAAATCTCTGAACTACAGATTTCTGGAGTACTTTTCTTTTTCAGCAGAAGCTGGTTTTCACCTGTATTTTCTTGGCTATGTTTTTATTTGGTCTATTTTGTCACTTTGGTTGGTGGGATCAAAAAAACAAGATATAAGATGAATGACTTGATGCATTTATTGAGCTCTTACTACTAGAACACAATACAATTTTTTTTTAATTACTAATTTTGACTCAGAGGTAATTGTTTGATAAGTAGAATTATTCCTAATTTCCCCTTGTGCACTGAGACACTTCCCAGAGCAGAGGAAGGATCCAATGGTTTGATACCTGTTTCTAAGAGTATCCTTTTGCCTAGTGACTCTTTTATGCAAGACATATTTAAATAAGAATGCAGAAAGCTGCCTTATATCTAAAGAAGGGAGGTTTCAAGATAAACATAATTTTATACTGCTAAGTTCAGGTGTCTGGACAATATACTTGATATCATTAATAACTCCCTGATGTATCTCTTACGCTCTGTACATAAAGGTCAAACAATCCAGGAGAAAACTCAATTTTTTCAGCTAAAGATAATAGTAAAATGTAAAATACACATCTTGCTGTGTTTTCTTCCCCAAAGCCACACAAGAATGAGCAGAACAACTCAGATGCAGAGTATCTTGGAGAGCTAAACATGAGGTTATACAGGTATATGTAAAAAGCAGTGCAAAATGCATATCTGGTCAGGTAGCACAGAACTGTGCTGCCTGGCATTTTTCAACATTTGCCGATTTAGCAATTTATGAAGTTAAACCCTACAGTGGAATTCATTAATTTCTATAATGTACATTATATCCTCAGAAGTGTATTTCCCATAAGTGAGATGGTTTTGCTGTGGCCATGAATAAATCAAAAATGAAGTAATCTTTATAGGCAGTGCTGAAAAAACCTTACTCGAGGGAAATGTGAATGTAAATAACACAGAAAAGTTTACAGAAAAAAAAATCACACAAACTCATTAAAAATAAATTTATATTATGGGGAGAAAAGGGCTAAGTGAAAAAAAAAATCTGCCTAAGCTTAGAATTGCAGATCTGACATTCATCACATTGATCAAAACCCTGTTCTGTCAGGGAAATGTTTATAATATGATTTTGACATACATTCAGCAACCAAGAGGACAAAGAGAAATCTTTAAGGTCTAACATGCAGTTTTGAGACTTTAATCAAGTAAAGAATGATGACCAACACTTTCTTGAGAGAGTAATGATTTAAAGTATATTTTTCCCTGTGGACCTATCAGGAGGTGCCTTGAAGGGAGCCACTAGAGGAAGAAAAATGGTCAGCATTTTCTGAAATCTTTCTTTTCAGGGTGCAACAAAAGTGTCACTGTAAATCAAGCCCCTCAGCTTGCTTTTCAAAATATATTTGTTTATTCTGTACCTATGGGTATCTTTATTTGTACATTTGTATAGAAGGAGACAAATAGATTCTGTTGCTTCTGCTTTGCCCCAAATTACTTTCAATTTGCAAGTTCCTTTTTAAAAAAAAAAAAAAAGCAGATTAAAATCTTTTATCTTACTTGGAGATACTTAACTATGCCATTCCTGTTAATTACATGCCAAGAAGCTCTGTATCTCTATGGCTCTCAAAAACTGCTTCTTCAGGCTTCTGTGGTCACTGCACACATGCCGCAGTTCAAAGACTTCAGGTATTGTGTTTGTACTCAGGAGACCTGATTGAACAAATAGCAGTAGATGCCTTACATAAACACATCATTATTTGCAGCTCTCACACAAACTGTGGTCTTACTTCTTCTCTAAGTCAAAAAGGGCAATAACTAGGATTAATCATTTTGAGGCAGAGTTTATCTGATGGTGACCATCAATATCTTCCTTCATTAGCCAAAATCATATTATATATGTCATATATAGTTTTATTATATATATTGTCATATCATATAAAGTTTTATTTATGTGTACTCAGACAAGTTTTTTCAGGGTAAGGTATACTCTTGCAGTTTGTACAATGGTGGAACCCCACTATCTGACGCAATAGCTTTTATCTGCACCTGTAGAAATGGAGCAAGACTGAGAGGACTCTGTTATTAAGACAGCCTAGCAGTTCTCTTTAGAAGAACCTGTTTCTCATAGGTTAAAACTACCTTACTTTTGTCAAAGTCAAATTTGTTGTACTTATCATGGCTTGATTTCTTCTGCATGCAGGTGTATTTTGAGGATGTGCAGAATCCTTTGGGACTTGCTCCCAAAGGCATCTGACACCACCACCCAATGACTGAATTCTGTATCACTTGAGTCCCCACACAATGGCTAAGCTCAGGAATGCTTCTCTTATAATGACTTCCCATTAGTCCTCTCCCCTGCCTTTACACAGTCTAGGTACATGAAGCTCTCTTAATGAGCTGTAGCATTTCAAGTGTGCCTTGTCCATTCCCGTGCACTCAGTAAAGGAGGAATCTTTAGGAGAAAAATAGTGAAAAGAAGGCAAAATTAATTGGCCAAGCAACCTTATTCAATATCCTAACTTCTGAGAGCTTGATGTGTCAATCTCAGTACTATTTTTGCAGACATTACATGCAACCTATTTTGTATGTCTGGTTCTGATTCAATAGTGCCTGAAGCCACAAACTAAAGTGAGATGGAGGTCAATAGACTTCATATATTTCATCTCAATTAAGTCACACTATTTTCCAATAATGGAGGATGAATACTAGATGTGATTATGTTTACATGTCATATTTGTCTTTATAACACTGAAAGCAAAATAATATAATTTGAAAAATATTTTTACACTATGCGTGACTGTGAAAAAGTTGAGTTCATTTATGCTTGGTGTTAATTCTGAAATGGTATATAGTAATATTACCCTAATTAGTTATATTCCAGCATCAGAATTTTCAGTCATTACTTTATTTTTTGCAGTAATTATGCCTATAAATGTGGTTTCTGACAAGGATGTGTAAAGAAACTCTAAAGGGTGTCTGAGAAAAATCAATGAAATAAATATTTACAGAAGATTAAGGTCTGTAAATTATACATCTCCCAGAAAACATAACTTTTCTGTCAAGCATTCTATTGATTTTCTTAGGCTCTTTAACCCTTCTTCCTCTCTGATGAAAACTGTCTCATGGGAAATAGAATATTGATAAGTTTCAGAGATAACTGATTTCTCAGACTACAGCCTTCTTTGGTTCTCTATGGTGACGAAGGAGAACTTGGAAACATGAAAAAAAAAAAAAAGTAGTACTAGGAATACATGTATTATTCTGAGTACTTCAAGAGTATTCAGTCTTATAAATCCTCCTATCCTTGTACCAAATCTTTTGTAAAACCAACAGCCAGAAAACACATGGTACATGTTCTGAAGAAGGTGAAAAAGAAAGTTCTGAAAAACATTTACAGATGCAAAAACCTCCCAAAGACTCTCACCATTCTATGGCAGAATAAATATGAAATGGTAATACTTCTGGGGCACAAAGAACTCTTATCATGTCAACTGTCCAAATTATCCCACTAGTAATATTATAATGTATGATAACATGCATTATAATACATCAATATAATATACTATACATTATAATACGTTACTTTATGTTATGTTATGTTATGTTATGTTATGCTGTGTCATGTCATATTATGTTATGTTATGTTATGTTATGTTATGTTATGTTATGTTATATTTATTATATTATGTCATGTCATGTTGTATCATATCAAATTTATTATATTTATTATATTATATTAATTATTATCAGTTTTCAGGAGTCATGTCCTCAAATCTGGCCAATAGCAGACACTTACAGTTGAGTATGAATAGAGTGAATGTTCTTTGTACTTTTTAAAATTCTCCTTACCTGCCCATGGACTTCTTCAATCAAATTTAATTTCTACATATTTAGTTAACATTCAAAGGATTTCTCTCCCCTGAACTTGTGCAGTTTTTCCTGGCACCAACATAAATTTTTATCAGTCATTATATTAAAGACTCTGGGAAAGAGAGCCTGGGAAGATTTGTGGTCTAGAAGTCCTTATGCATATAGAAAGATAAGAGCATTTGTACTGTTTGCACAAAGAGCTAGGTCTTTCTGCATATGTTGAACTTGCTTCACTAAGTTCATTGAATTGCCCCTTTTTTTAGAAGAAAGAATGAGCAATCAATTTATAGCTATACTATTTTTGCTGGGGGCTTTTCATCATTCATGAACTGTGCTTCTCTATCACAACCCCCTCTTCAGTTATTTCTGTTTCTAGATGAGTCTTGGATAATTTCACTGTTCTTTATACATAAGTCATCCCATATCTCTCAAAATCCTCACTCAAAATCTTATACATTCTTCTATGTCCAGGTAGATTCCACAGAACTGACTACATAACATAACCTGTCATGGGAAATATATTTGAGTGTGGTTACCCATGTCTGCCTCAAGAGGCACGTCCTGCTACCCTTTCAGTATGTTCTCTTTAGTCATAACAGTAAAAATGGTGTTAACATGATCCAGTTTTAGCACATTAGCAATAAATCAACCCTCGATGTATTCTAACATTGGATAAAGCAACCCCAGAAAAATATTGTGGAAAAAGAGTTTTCTCTCCTCACTAATGCTTCCTTTCCCTTTGGAATCTCATTGATAGCCTATATCTCTGTTTCCTGAATGTCATGGTAGCCTGAAAAGCATTTAGAAAAGTTAGCTAAAACACTTAGAACAGAGCCTTGGACTATGTAAATCTGGAAGCTAGGTTTGCACATTTTCAATTGGTGTGAAATTTCCTTGTTTGACCTTATATCAAACAGGACATATCTGGGTAAATTCACAGCCCATAACTGAAAGGTCTAAGCTCTTTACAGTCAATTGATACAGCTGCTTGTTACCAAGGAGAGAGTCACAGCATCTAGTCCAGCAGTGATTATGGCTACAAGGTCTACACAGTGCAGATTTGCAAGATGCCAAAATCCACGTATGGACAGTTTGTGCTTCCATTCATATCTTCTCTTCTGCCAGTGAGACTCCAGAAATGAATCAATAAATTCCTATGATCAGTGGTATCTGAGCATACATTTGATTTTTTGTTCTGACTTCCTTAACCAGTGTTCTGAGCTGCCAGGAAGGCAGACAGCCACACCAGACTGGTAATAAGTCTGACCTAAAGCCCTCTTTAGAATTGCTATTCTAGTGGAAGCTATTCACTACCATTTTGTTGCTTCCACTTCAGAGAAGGTTTGGTTTAAGACAGAGTTAAGTCACATCTGCTTGCCAAAGACATCAGCCATCCCTAAATTTCTTTCTCAATCTAAAAATATCAACTGGAAACTCACCCCAGACCGATTCACCAGAAGCTGATCTACATATCAATAGAAAAGTTGAGAGCTGACTCACATCTTTGCATCCCAAAGTGAAAAAAAAAAAAAGTAGATTACAAGCCAAAGTATTTTGTGCTAAGTCATATTTGGAGTTTTACTTATTCTGTACTGAAACTAGAATTGGCATTTTTCTTGTCCCCAACTGCTATGCAGAGTTCATGTACTCTATCCGTATGAAGGTTGATATGAGCTGCTTTTTGTTTCTTCTTGTAAAAGGAGGAGACCTAACTTCATTGCTCACATAAAGAGCCACAGGAAAGGCAGAAATCAGTTCTTTAAGTTCAGATGTATCCGTGAAATTATAAGCCCAGTTGGGGGGTAACTGAACACCAGCACTATTGCATATCCATGACTTCCCCATAGAATATAAGCCACTCCTGGCCAAATTCAGAGAGTCATAGAATTACAGAATGACTTAGAAGGGACCTTAAAGATTGTCAAGTCCCTATTCCCCTTCCTTTCACCAGATCATTCCAGTCCTCTAAGAGATTTTAAGCACACCTTCAGCCATTAATTCCACACATGTTCAGGACCTCCAAAAAATGTCATTTGTTTATCTGTAGTGGGGCACTGATGTTTGTGTTTCCATTTCTGATAAAATTTTGGTCTAGTCAATGTGTCATTCTCCAGGTCTATATCCATAAAAAAAGATGGGTTTTTTTTTCTCTAACTAAAACAAACTGCATCACATTAATTCCCCTCCTTTGTGAGAGCAACCTGTTCCTACTTCAAGTTTACAGATATCCCTTAGCCAATGAATCTGCATATGCTCACTATTTCCTTTGGCAATACATGACTGAAATTTAATGAAGCTGTGAACATGTACCAGAGAAAGAATAAAATCTTCTTTCCAGTTAGGCTCAAAGCAAAAAATGTGTTCTCTTATTCAGGTCCAGTATCTAATTAATAGTAGAATATATTTAAATACAGTAAGTAATTGTACATGGTTTGGAATTGAATGAAATGTAAATTAATCCCTTATGGTTAAGGTCTCTTTGTAACATCTTCACTGCATTGTTCCATAGACAATAAATTTCTCTTTTCAGTCTAGGCAACATTTCTCAACTCTCATATATCATAAATCTTATTTTCTTCTCATTCTGCCACTTTTATTTTAAACAATTGCGCTGAAGTGTGCACCACAATTCACATGCCATATATCACCTCCTATCAACAACTACTTCCCACTTTCCAGTTTCAGTTTCATATTTATGTATCTTGTCAGCGGGGAAAAAACCAATACTTTGAAATCTCTTTCACTCTAAGAGCAGAAGATTATACTGGATAACGCTGTCAGTACTACCTTGGGATTTTTGACATGATTTTTACTGACCAACACCAGCACAGTTAATGATTTTGGTAACTAATATAGATCATATCTGTGAGATCTAAGGAAACATCTTTACACATCATTACATAGTGTTTACTTTGATGTACTGCAGTCGCTGCTAAGGGCAGCCTGTTACATACTGAATTGTTTTTACTGGTTTATGATGGAATGTTTGTATTTCTTATTTGTGTTTCCCTGTTGATTAAAACTCCGTATAGTTTGATATTGACCTGAACAACATCGAGAAAATTAATTAGACTTACAGAAAAGAACTTCCATTTAAGGACTTAGCAGGCTTTAGGGATCACTAGGGAAAAAAGTAAAAAAAAAAAAAACTCCACCACATAGTAGTTCAGAATTATTTTCCAAAAGACTGCAATGCCCTGCAACACGCATGGAAACATGACTAAGCCCTCAAAACTAGGGAGTAGCCATACTCATAGTACATAGTATGGAACAGAAGTCAAGAACTCACTTTTCTTGAACTAATGCTCTTCTAATAACAAAAATCACTCTCCTTGATGCAAGGAGGCAGTAGCTTAGTGGCTAATGCCTTAGGGAAGTTTCACTATTTTTGTGTGTGTCGTACATGTGCTATAAGGCATAAGCAAGATCATGAGGCAGAAAGGTAGATTGATGGTTTATTATGTCTACTGCGTTTGTAATCTCATCATAGAAATCTATCATCTTGATCAAGTATTCCCCCTTTATAATCTCATGCTGATTTCTTCAAACCACCTTCTTGTTTTTAGTATGTTTGGAACCAGTTATCAGTTTATCCTGCTCTTATTTTAATGGTGCATTTTTCTTACATGGTCCCACTCTACAGAAAAATACCTGTGCCATAATCAGTAGCTGTCTGCTAAAACCTGATCTAGGTATACAGGAAGATCCAGGTTTTGTACATCTTTTAATCATAACACACTTTGCTTTGGTTTGGGTTTTTCTGGGGAGTTGAGTGTTGAGGAACCAATAGAAAAATAAAAATATAGAGATCGAAACAGATAAGTCAGCAGCCCACTGACACCCACATTTTCAGTGCCCATCTTTTGCCTTACTTAGCAGTTACTTTCTGCTTTGCACAGTTCCATAATCTAGTAGAAAAGGAGTTGAAACTATTACATTTAGTAACAAACAGTTCTACAAGGACCTACAAGCAAAATTCTCATCTTGTTAGCCAGCAGAGAATTTCCATGAAAAACATGTGGCCATTCTTTTTCTACCAATTTCTATTTGACAGAAATCAGGACTGTAAACAGGTTGATGCCATGAAAATGATTGTGACTTCATTTGGAACTAAATGCTTCCTGCTCTTCACAATTACTCTTTAAGGATTGTGACTTCTTGATATAAAAAAATGTAGTTTGCATCTAACTGGGTATAAATGTTATGATCCCACACTTCTACTGAAGTTCAGAAGGCTCTATAGTTCACTATTTCTGGAAATTTTAAGTATCATCTTGTAACTGGTTTATTAATCAATATATCTCTTATACGTCTACCAGATTGGTGAATTTAATAATCTGATAGGCCTTTAACACCTCTTTTGGACAAAGATGAAAAACTGGTCCAAACAACTAGATTAGAAGTATCTGACAATGTATTGCTGTAGCTGAAATGGTGTCACTTTGAAGTTTGAATTCTTATTTTGACTGTATACCAAGCACTAATTTATTGTTTACAAGTTTGCTATTAAAACTTGGTATTTTCAGTCATGAAAATGATGAGTTATAAAACAATAAAGCTATTCATCTGAAAGAACATTTATTAGAAATTGAACATGTGACATCACTGATGGACTTTCCTGCCTGCCCTTGACAATCCTCCTATTGTTAAGGTCCAACAATAACCAAATTTCTGCCTGATATTATATGAATATTCAATAATTTTGTCTTTCATTTCTGTAAAAAGAAGGCTGATCTCTGTTTAAGTGTTTAAAGTGATGATGAATGGACAACCTCTTGTGATAACATCTTCCCATTGTTATTTATTGTTATTACTTTTTTTTTTTTTTTTTTTTTT
>VWZN01022247.1:28313-49895 GCA_013396955.1 Regulus satrapa | reverse complement strand
TTTTTTTTTTTTGATGGCTTTTGATTTCAAGATTTCATTTCCTTCCATGAAAGAAAAGTCTTCATTTCTTGCAAAATTCAATGAGGATCAATTTGCCAAGGTTTGGTCTTTTTTTTCTTTGCTTCATGGCATGCCAGGATATAGTTTCCCTTCATTTCTCAGTCTTAATTTTTTAAAGCATCTTATTTCCTTCATTTATATTCCTGCCTATTCTTTTCCCTTTTTTCCCTTATTTGGAATTTCAATGAAAATATTTCTTGCAAGTTTTGGTCCTTTTCATTGCACCTAATTTCTTTCCAGTACATTTAATTTTTTTCACTTCATTTCCAAATTTTTCTTTTTTTTCTCTTGCATTAGATTTCATCATATTTTCCTTAAATTTTTTTTTTTCATTTTGTTCTCCAATTTTTAACTATTTCCTTTCATGACATGAGTTTGGTTTTTTTTCAGGGAAATGAATTTAAATTATGCTAGTGTTTCTATTTTTAAGAGGGGAGATGAAGGAGATTAAATTTAAGTAAATCTTTTCTCTGCAGACAAATCCGACATCACCAAGTTTTTCTGGAGTAATTCTTATCTACAAAACAGTTTTCCAAAGGAGAGCTAGGTTATGGCTTTAGCTCTCAAACTAAAGCATTGACCAACCTCCTGGCAACCTTCCATTTCCTTAAGAGGGCATACAGAGAGAGACTGTCAGAATCTGTAGTGATAGAACAAGGATTAATGTGTTGTTCAAACTGAAAGAGTAGAAGCTGTAGACAGCAAACTACTCTCAGTCTCCTCCTCTCCAGACTGAACAGAAAAATTGACTTCAGCCACTCCTCCTGTGGCTTCACCTCAAGGTCCTTTGCCATCTTTCTTGGACCTCCTTTGGATGCTCTCTCATATTTTAATATCTTTCTTATATGTTTAATAGTATAAATAACCCACAGCAGTTTGTCAGTTTGACTCAGTTTCAGAGACAAGTTCTGGGCAAATATAATTTATTCATATAAAACATAGCTACTAAGAATGCATGAAAGATGATGCTGAATGAGCTGACAGACCGTTCAGATGCATTTCTTCAACTAAAATGATGGCAGTTCATCCACCACATTTTTTCTCCTTCTACAAAGAACCAGAAGCTTGGAAACCTGTGCTTCCTACATTCAGAACTGAGAGGGGACACCTGTGTTCCATGCTTTCACATCTAGCACTATTAGTATCAGCGTAACTAGAAGCCTCAGTTTCTAGTTTACAGCATAACTGTAACTAGAGACCATTGTACAATTCAGAATTTGGAAGCCATCTTCCCTGCACACATCTGCAGGGAAATGACACACTTGGGACCTTCAAGACGCAGCAGGCCTGCCTAAGAAACACCTCTGAGGCTGAACAGCTGCAAGTTGGCCACCTGGCACTAAAATAATCAGCATATTTTTCTACAGGGCCTGATGTGCTTAGCATATTTGAAATGTGCACATCAGCTCAATCCATGAAACTGTTACTCACAGCCTTGATGTTACAATGCTTAACACTTTTTGGACAGGAGTAAATTAATTCTGCAGTACAGTTTGCACTCACCAGGATTTATGGTATGCAATGATTAATTACCGCAAAACAGGCAGTTCTCCAGCTCATAACCCACAGTCCTGCTTCAAAACTGAATAGATCCATGTTGTTATTGCTGGCTATGAATGTTTTAATTGTCAGATTCTGTGCTCCAATGCATAAGCCAACTGTTTCAGGACACCTCGCAAAAAGAAAAAAAAAAAAGAAGCCAAATAAAACTCCTTACATTTCCAGCACAGAAATCCAAAATCCAGACTGACTGTGGAAAGGGACAACAGCTTGTTCTGCCCTCCAAACTGTGCCTAAAAGCTGCTTGAGGGAGACGATCTTCAGCAAAGCCGTGCCAGGCAAACAGGACATATGGATGCCACACAAACCTTGTGCAGTCTCAATGATACTGCATTAATATAGGTGCAACCTTTTAATGCTTCAGTATACATTTGGTGAACTCTATTCACTGGCTGCTCATCCCTTCAGATGAAAGTATACACACACCCCTACATATATATGCACACGCACACTTTAATGTGTATGGTTTTAATCTCCCCCCTCAGGTAGTTGAATACTTAGTAAGAGTCAGAACATGTTTACCTCATTACAAGGTTTCTTTAAGTGACAAATACAGCTGGCAGAAGGGCATACCGCTTCTTAATGACATCACTTTCTTCATGCCAGTGGCTGATTCCCATTACATTTATACTGCACACCACCAGCTGACTGTCAGTGCCATTTTCAAGTTCTATGAATAATCAAGGAGGAATTTTCAAAATTTATATATTTCATCTTTTATTACCTCGATTTTGGAAACATCTTAAATGCACTGCTTAGTGAAGATTGGTACATCCATGGCTTTCTGTAAGCACTGCAAGCAAGATAATGGTGTGGTTCAAGAGCAAGCCAGTACACCACCCATTTATAATGTAGGCAAGATAGGATTTATTCACACATCACTTACATCAGGCCAGAAATATATCATACCCAAAATCTTTATCTATGTTTTATTAAAATTAATAACCATACAGCAATTATCAAAGAAAACACCAAGTTTTATAATGAAGCAGGGCGGACACTTTTCAGTTTGCTGCAATAAAATCAGGGCCAAAATTATGCAGAGGACCTGCATCATTTATGTTGTGGAGCATGACACAGCATGTGCAAGGCAACTCCCTTTCCCAAAATGTGCATTGGCCTCCCTCTACATGTTAGGGCATTGGCACGTCTCTATATACATAGCCCTGCTAAGTATGAGACCCCAGCATCAGCACAGCGGAGTAGTTTCTCTTCCATTTCAAGACCACACACATCAGATGTAAATGAACAGCGAACTGCAGTTCTGTGTAACCTGTAAGCCACTGTGATACACCTTAACCTCTGAATCACAGCTGTGGAGAAAGGATGCAGTGAGTATCAACAGTACAAAAAACATGAGCTGATCAGCTTGAAGTAGAGAAACAGAGTAATCTGGTAAAAAATGCAGGAAAGTCAGTAGACCTGCATATATACCCCAAACTACCCTGCTACAGACTGTGCTAAAAATGGATATAGAACCATCATCAATATCCTATAAGTAAAAAAAAAATATATATATATACATATATTAGTATCACACTAGTAAGAAATTACCTACTAATAATCATGATNNACACTAGTAAGAAACTACCTACTAATAATCATGATTTTTAAGGAAGTCTTTCTAAGAAATAGCCCTTGTGTAATTAATATAAAATTATGGTGTTCTCATCTGGTCAGAATGTTATAATTAGTTTTAATTTAAACTTAATTTCACTTGTAATCTAAACTAGTTTTTAAATTGGTTTTTGGCTTGCAATTTTATTTTTTCTATCATCTTGCTTCTGGAGAGACCTGGGCCTCTTAAAGCTCTCATTTTGTGATTCATCTGAGGATCTCCTAAATAAACCATTCTCTCAGTATATTTAAAATGCTAAATGTTAACTAGATCTTCCATCTCAAGAAATGTACTAGAGAATTTTAATCCTGGGAGAACCTTCTAATTCTTACTGAGACAGTAAATTTTACTTCAAAGCAGATTTAAGTAACACATTGTTGTCCTGTGTTCTGTTTTGCTGCCTTTGATTTAAACCTTCAGTGGAAAGAATGTATAGGTTAAAGAACCCTAATTAAAGAAATTAATCTCTTGATATGGTCACTTGCTGTTCTAATTAAAAATAAAAAAATTTATTAAGTAAAGGCAAATGATCTAAGGCAGCAGTCCTTTTTTATCACAGTACAAATCTGCAGTGGCTGACATAACTCTTGACCACTTTATAAAATTGTACCTCTAGTAAAGGTGCAAGAATTGAAGGCTGACATTTTAAAACCTAAATCGTTAGATGCTTTCTTTACTAGCATTTTACTTGATAGCTTTTATTTCCACAAGGTTGATAAATGGTAGTGAAGTCTCAATAAATTTCACCCTGATTATACAGAGGTGCTATCAAGTCTATCATCTTTAGAATGAAGGCAGAAGATCCTGGCACAGTTCACTTCTAATTAAATTTTACTCTCCATTGAACATTCTGCTGAAGTTCATAGCTGCTGGCTACAGAGGAGAGCCTAAGGCTGTGGCACCACACCTGATGTATCTAGTGGCCCTTCCACATTTCTGTAACTATTCTTGTATCTTATCAACTTATCAAAGCACCAAGCTCCCTTCTTAACAACCTAAGGAAAAAGCAGGGATTCTCTGTGTTACTCCTGGATCTAGCTAAATGGTGAACCTTTCTAAATCCAGGATTTATTTGCTTTAAATTATGGATGATGAAAGAGAACAACATACATGTGTAAATATTAAAGATTTACACAGATCCCTCAACAGCTATAAACAGAGGTTCAAAAACTGTATTTTGTTATATTGTTTAAAACTAAAGAAATATATATCCAGTTTAAGAGGGGAACTGCAAGCATACTGCTTTCTAGACAGAACTTTTGTTATAAAACAAATAGCAATTTGTGTGACAGTATCACTGTCAATATGACAAAATAAGACAGTATAACTTTTTCATATAGTTGAAAAGGAAGGAGGACAATTAAACATTAAAAAAAAATTACAAAATTCTTAATCAATAACCCCTAACCTTCTCTGCTCTGATACCTGTGGTACTAAATAAGAAGGTGTTTGTGACTCTTACATTGTAATTAATATTCTCACTATTACAATGTCATGTGTACACCTTTTTTAACTCCTTATTTAGACTGTACTTTCTTCATGGAAAGAAAATGTTGAAGTTACAAATTTTGTGCAGAACCTTTCACAAAGTGACAACAGATTCTCAGAGTAATTGACAAGTCACCATGAAGAACTGTTCCCCACGAGAAGTAAGCCAATGTGATCCTTACCCACAAACATAGAGGAGCATATGTAGCGTAAGTCACAGCTTGTAGGTCATGATGAGATTGAAAGGACCTCTGGAGATCATCAGGATCAGCTAAAGCAGGTTGATGAGGTCTGTGTCCAGTTAAGTTTTGAATACCTCCACTGATAGAGACTCCACAACCTACACGGGCAGCCTGTTCCAGTGTCTAACCACATGCACTCTAAAAACATTTCCCCTAAGCTTAAATGATATTTTCTGTATTTCAGTTTGTGTGCATCATCTCTTGTCCTGTCTCTGGACAGATTCCTGACTAGTCTTTCCTCGCATCAGACTTTCCCATGAAAAGAATGGAAAATCAAATCCAATGAAATTGCTTACCAGCCGCTGACTAAGGCCAGACACAGATCCCCCAGAGAATGTGGGTTTGTGAAAGTAAATCATGCTAGCAAAGACCAAGGAAAATAAGCTATTGCATGTCCTTTATCACAAGGTCCTCTGACCAATTCAGCAGCTGTGCGACATTTTCTGGGGTCTTCCTTGTGCTGCTGCTATGCCTGCAGAAATCCCCTTTGCTGCACTTTGTGTCCCTTGCCAGATTAAACTCTAAGCTGACTTTCCTAAGTCCATCCCTGCACACTTTGAAAACTTATCTCTGTTTATCCTGGGGCACTTGTCCTTGCCTGCACCTCTTGTACACCTTCTTTTTATACTCCAGTTTTGCCAGGAGTTCCTAGTTCATCGCAGGAGGTCCTTTGCATGACCTTCTACTAAAACAAGCAACCAGAAAGTCTTGAACTTGGAGTAGGTGATCTTTGAAAATTAACTGACTCTCCCTTCCCTTCCCCTCCCCCTTCCCACCCCTCCTCTCCCTCTCTCTGGCAGTAACCCATGATAGTCTTCCAAACAATTATCTGAACAGTGCCAAATGTGTTTTCCTGAAGTCTTGGGTTGTGATCCTATCTTTTCCCTGGCTCTTTCAGGATCCCAAACTTCACCATTCCATGGCCACAGCAGTCAAATCTGCCCACGGCCTTCACATCCCAACCAGTTCTTCCTTGTCTGTAAACACAGAAATCTTTTGAGATAAAAGTACAGCAAACAAGCAATCTCCTACAATAGGAGAGGGAGACAATAGCTCCAAGCTAAATCTGAAGAGATTCATATTCCATCTGAATCTGACACAGAGAATGCAATGCAATATATGTGTAAATATAGTCCTGGCTTGGATTCTAGTATAAGGATAAAATCATATTTCCAACAGAAAAGTTTTGAACGATGGGGGGAAGGACTCACATGAATCAATATGATTTAATGCAAGCTTCCAACTTTATTCAGAAGGCGCATTTCTTTTATACCTTTTACCCACAGCTACCCATACATGATACATTTGGATTGGTTAGTAGCAGAAAGCTATATTAATACAGTGGAGGATTACAACAGTGTCCCTTGTCCATTTTTCAGTCTGAGAACCAAACTCCTTTTTTACTCTTATCTTCTTGCTGAACCGACTCATACCTAAATTGAGGCAACTTCGGGACTTTCCACATTTTGTTATCATGCAGCTGCAACTTGGTGGCCTTGACAATCCTCTCTGTCAGCAGGACTTACAAGCAGCTCCAGACAGAGTGAGGCTGTGAGGCCTGCTGATGCTAAGTGAACACGGCGCAGGGCTTACTTATGCTAAGTTACAGATTCTCATTCTGTTTATACAAAGACAGTTATAAGCTTCTTCTTTTCTCACAGTCTCAGGCCCTGTCAGAGGGCCTAAGCCATCTCAGAGATGTGCAGAGCTAAAAATCTCCAACAGAAAAGTATTACAGGATAGTGTTTACTGGAATGTGAACCATAGTGCTTCTGGTATGCCTTCTGGACTTGATAACCCTGTAACACTGCTAAATAACTAAGAAATTGCTAAGAAATCATCTAGGAGAAAAGCACTCTTCCAATTTCTTTTTCTCCTCATTTTAATTTGAGTCACTTGTCCAAGGTTTCAGCAAGGAGATAGAAAAAAATTCAAAATCTAATTGCAGAGTCTATTTCCATGTCCAGTCAATGGAATAATCAATAGTGCAGAAACAGATTTTAGACCAAAAGTAAGTTTAGTGTTTTGAGAAACATCTTCTACAATCTGAACTTGACATAACATTTTTGTTCATAGAAAACTGTTTCACTATAACATCACTTTTAAACAACTGAAGTAAACTTTCCCTTTTTCTTAGCAAAAATTTTTAAGTAATTAGTCTTCAAAACCTAACTAGCTTTGATGTTGTGAAAGATTATTCATTGTAAGCAAAAGAAAACATTTCCCACAATTAAAACTAAAAATACCTTTAAGAGAGAAATTTTATCATCTGATGTTGAAAACATGATCATTTTGGCATAAGGGTAAAGAAACATATATGGATTGGTTATATGTTCCAAGATCACCATGATGAGCTTGTGTAACAGAAGTGAACACTGGTCTCAGTTGACAGCTTCTCCCATATTGACGGTGGTTCTATATATTGTTACAAATTAAGATTCTCAGCAGAGTAGTACACATGGTAACAGGCTTGAATATTTTCCTATGAGAAAGGCAAAAGTGCAGACTGGCAAAGTATTAGCAAAGGTATGTTATGACTGCTTGGACTTTTAATCAATCAAAATATAAATAGTATTCTGGTAAAAACAAACACTGGAAAGGTTGCAAGTCTGTAAATCTAACCTACTACTTTGTTTTTATTTTCTTAAGGCCTGCTGTGTCTTTAAAACAAGAAAGTAGACACAGACCTTTTCTTAAGACCCTGAAGAAGCTGAGTGGGATCTTGAGTCTAGGGACATCAGAGAAAATAATGTAGCATTTCACCATTTTGATTAGAAGAAGGGAAAGAATAGAGCCCCAACTCAGCTGCTCTTTGGTAGGACAATTAAACATTATTTATTTCTTTGGAAATAAATTTGGGAAAGGAGAACATTCTGCAAGAAGACAAATACCTTAAGGGACTATAAAACCGTAGCTAACTTTGATGTTTGAGAAATAAAAGCTGACATAAAATTCTCCTTGAGGTTTCTACACTTTGTCTCAACAAAATCTTTGACTCACCTCTTCATAGTGATGTAGGACATGAAGAGACATAATGTTACATAGCACACTTATAAGGCTTGCAAAATTCGTATTTTAAAGCAATTCCAGGTCCTTGGATAAGAGAAACTTATAAAAAGTAGCTGCTATTATTATTATTGTTGTTGTTGCTATTATTATTCATATGTTGATGATTATCCAAATCAGTTAGTTTGTAAAAGAATTTAACCTTGTTTTTTTAGATCATAACAGAAGGATAAAAAAGAATGCTAAGACAGATAATAAAAGTTAGATTACCAGAATGTTGGTGCATTCATATGTTTTAGTCAGTTAAAACTTCTGATCACAATTGTTCGTTCACTTGTTTTCCCTGTGCTTAGTGACATTTCCATTAAGTATGAGAAGATGTGAGTACTGAGGAAAGATCTTCTGGATCAAATGGCTCTTCTACACAAGTCAATTCTAAGAATAATTTTAAATGTTTAGCAGTAAGTACCTTTACTCCTCACCTTTGGTACAGACACATTTTTCTGTGGCTGGCTTCTGACTTTTGCCATAAAAGAACATCATTAATCACCTTTGGAAGTCTGCAACTTACCTAATGCAGTAGAGCTGAGACCTTGAGGCATGACATAAATATCAATCAACAAGATGCTTTTGCATTGTAAAATTGACATTTTGTGGTGTTCAAGTCTTATGAAGAACCCTTTGGTTTTGGAATTAGAAGACTTTGTCCATTTCATTGAATGCACAAGATCAAGGGAATACAGTTTCCAGTTGCAAGTAAGCAGGTACCTGCAGCTTAAAATATGTAGTATTGCTCACAGGAAAAAGTGAACTAACACACAACAGATGAAAAGCTTTTCTGGTGGAAAATAATTTTTCATTTGTTTTTCACACTGGTGATATATCAATATAGGCCCATAAAAATATAGGCCTATACAACTGTATAGGCCTTTTACCCCATAGCTTCCTACTTCCTGGTTCAAACTGCCTGAAAGCACTGTATTCTCTAAGGATATGTAATACAAACAAACAAAAATCAAACAAAAAATCAAACACAAAACCAACAAACAAAAAAAAAAAAACAAAAGAAACGGGGGAGCCCAAAACACACACACAAACAAACAAAGAAATAACCGTCCACAACCAGCTTTATTCTGCTTTAAATCCTCCCAATAATTGTAGGAACTCAATTTTTGCAACCAAGTAGTACATGACAAACTCTGAACACTTCTGACATAACATATTCAAAGGCACTGCCTCCAGAGAGATCATTAATGCTGACACAGAGTCAACAATTGGCCTGTGCACCTCCAAATGTTTGTTTTGGCTGTATCACCATCCTGCCACATGATTAAGTCCTTTGTGCTGGTTTCAGATAAAACCCAGCCCACAGAAGTNAGCAGCCCGGCAGCATGGGCAAAGACTGGAAACAGCTCTGCAAGCTAAGCATAACTCAAGCTGTGTTTCAGACTTGGGNTTTTAAATTGAAAGCCCGGGAAAGAAGTCTTTCCTTCCAGCCGGAGATGCGGTAACATCTGGGCCCGACTCTGCGCAGCCGGGCGGGCAGGCCCAGGCCGCAGGATCCGGTCTTCCCACCCCCTCCCCCCCAGCTGTTCCAGATGGTTCCACGGCGCAGGAATGCTGCTGGAACCACCGGGCAGCAGAGAAGTCCCAGTGCCCAGTCGGGCATGGGCCGTGCCTCCTTCTAGCCACAGCCTACACGGCACGGCGGGGGATAGGCCGCGCCCTGTCCTGGCTTTCGGGCAGGGAGGGGGAAGGAGTGGAGCCGCAGCATCCTGGCAGGTTTTTCCCCAGCATGGCTACCATGAGAGACTACGAAGAGAGACTAAAAGCAGCCCGGCAGCATGGGCAAAGACTGGAAACAGCTCTGCAAGCTAAGCATAACTCAAGCTGTGTTTCAGACTTGGGTCTTCGATACTTTGGCCCAGGCCCCAGCACCGCCTTGAGTGCTCTTCTGTGTTCTAACCCTGTTTGCTTGCGTGAGGTTTAACTCTTTAGTGCCCAGATTGACACCTTGCAGACATGGATCTTCTCCTGAGTGAAAGAAAAAGACTCAGAGAGGACATGTAGAGAAACAACAAGAAGAAATGAAAGTCAGCAGAAGTCCTCGATTTTGTTGGAGAGTGAAGAGAATCCATGTGGACTTAAATTCTCCTGTAAGCCATGGTGATCGATGCTAATTAACTTTTTAAATCATAGAAAATCATGGCGGGGAGAAGGGTTTAATTGATACCTGAGCAAAGATTGTAATCTTTGAACCATTAAAACAGAGATGAAGTAGTGAAGCCCCTTCTGGTCTGAGGGAGGGGTGGCAGTCTTCTGTTCCCAGAGATGAAGATGATTTTGGAAGCAGATGAAGATGAACTTTTGCATTTGAACATTCATCCTTAAAATATAATACCACATGCATTTAATATGGCCCAGAAGCACAGCTTTGGGAGTGATGTGAGATAGGAGGGCTTCACAGGTGCAGATTTCCCCAGGCAGATGTATTTGTGAAGATGGTGACTACAAGAGAACTTGGGAACTAAGTCTTGTGGGGAAGTCTCTATGGTTTTATCAATGAGAGGCTCCTCTCCCTGGGTGAATTGAAAGGACTGTTGGAAGAGTGCTACACTGACTAGAAATCTTTACGTTTTTGTTTTTCTCTACATTGTTTTGTTGGTGAAAAAGAAAGAAGATTATTGAGGGGGAGAGAAGTGTTCTAAAGGTTTTATTCTGGTTCTCATAATCCTGTTAAATCTGTCAATAAAATTTTCTTTATGCCTTTTGAAATTGTAGGCCTGTTTTGCTCTTTCTCCTGGTCCTATCTCACAGCAAAAAATAAGTAAGTGATTCTAGCAGGTACATGAACATTTAAATAACACTGAAACCCCTATATTTAATTGGTGCATTGGCTGGGAAACTAAAATTGGCAAACCAAAACCTCTGCACAGAATGGGGTTTCTGCCTGGTTACAGACTGAAACCCCTACATCCTTTAGCAGGAAATAGTTCTGGAAGTTAGATTGTCCACCTGATTATCCAAGGGACATCAGACACAAAATTGGCCCAGTTTAGAATTAAGCCACAGGGCTGATGGTCTTTTCTTAAAGTGGTCAGAAACAATGTACATTCATCACACACCATATACTGTTCAAAATATGTGTCATAAACTAGGCTCTTCCCAGAGAAAATGGCATTAGTCCAAAATTCTCTCACTAAGCAGACACCAAGGGAGAATGCACAAACAAAGATTACATGATGGCTGTTTAGGATAAATAAAGGAGGAGAAAATTTTTTCTTATCTGAAAAATATTTGTATGATTAGGAGAATCCATCTTTGTTCTCCAAATACAGTCCTTTTAAAATGTAATTTAAAAGTTGAGATGGATTCTTCAACCACAAAATAACCTAGGAATTCAATACATTGGTGTCCAGTTTTGTCCAGGACGGGGTTATTTTTTTACAGATATTAGCTGCAGAGCTATAGAGCTGGTCTGTCTTTGGCCCAATGATTGTGTAATTTGCACAACATGAAATAACCCTGGGAAAAAAAAAAAAAAACCTTGGAAGAACAGCTAGCCTGTCATGCAGGGTTTGTGTCTCTTACTTGTCAGTAGGAGACCTAACTTTAGATACAGTCAATGCTGCTTTAAATCCATTTCATGGAAGTACTGCTTAAATCATCAAGGTCCTATGACTTTACAAGAAGAAAAAGGATGTTTCTAAAAGAGGCTAGATAAAACAAACACACCCAAAAATATATAATGACATTATAATAAAAGATAAATTCACTTATAGTTAAATCTGCTGTAGACAGAGCAGGCTCTAGTTTTAACATGAACTTCCTGGTCAGGATGACAGCATTGTGGAAATCTGCAGTTTGTCTTTGCTTGTTAATTTATTACACCACAACATTTTACGTTAGGTCTTGAAGAACAGAGGAAATAACACTTCTTTTTCCCTACTAAAGATCAAGTCTTTTGAAGGGAAGAACTTTAAAAAACTTAAGGCAAATGTGGGTGTTTTCAACAGCTAACATTTCTTGTACATCAAACTATCTTATTACATTCAGTATTTCTCCTTAATAGTCTTAGTTCTTTAAAATGAGTTTACTTTCCTCACTTTCATTTGGAGTATTCAAACCATGAATACTCCAAGAATACTGAAGAATACTATTTTTGGAATCTTGTTATTGCAGATATTTGATTTCACAAAGAAATTGTCACATTTGAAACCATAAACCAGTGTAGAGTTTTGTTTGTCACTGTTGCTAAATATAACTTAGTTCTTCAGAGATAAAATAGAGATTCATTAAGCTGCTGTATGCTTTTATCCAT
This sequence comes from Regulus satrapa, assembly GCA_013396955.1. Lineage (NCBI taxonomy): Eukaryota > Metazoa > Chordata > Aves > Passeriformes > Regulidae > Regulus > Regulus satrapa. The sequence goes on along the minus strand of VWZN01022247.1, from coordinate 37,600 downwards.
TCTCATGTTCCTCAAAGATTTCTCATTTATTACAAAGAAAACATGGCTAATTGCTAATTAGAAAGTGCATGTGAATGTGATAAGATTTAATTAACTCAAACAAATACAATTCAAACATTTAATAAAAATATTTAGCCACTCTCTTTTTTCTTTTGATTTTTTTTCCATAGAAAAAAAATTCTAAGTTTGCAAAAGTCCTATTTAATGCCCCTGTTACCCTGCAAAGTTTGACCCTTTTTAATAAATTCCTTCAAAGCAGACAAAAAGAAAAAGAATCTCACGATGTTTAAAGATCTATGAAGTCTGTACTTCAAACTTTGCTGGAAAACCTTAATTAAAAGAGTTTTTCATCAGAAAACATCTTTTCAATAACAGTGCCTGTTTCTGCTCTGATAGGTTACAGTTCTTCATAGGAGCTACTATGGATCTATGTTTTGGAATTTTGTCCAAAACCAGCATTGATGGCTTCACAGGGATGGTATCACTATTGCTGAGCAGTGCTCACACAGAGCTGAGGCCTTTTCAGTTTCTCACCAACCCCACCAGTGAGGGGGCTGGGGGTGCACAAGGAGCTGGGAAGGGACAGCAAAAACAACTGACCCCAGCTGATCCAAGGGCTGTTCCAGTCCATCAGATGTCATGCTCACCAGAAAAACTGCTGGGGAAAGGAAGAGGGGGTTGTTCAAAAGTGATGGTGTTTGCCTTCCTAGTTCACTGTTATGCACTGTGGAGCCTTGCTGCCCTGGAGATGGGCTGAACGTCTGCTTATCTATGGGAAGTGGTGAGTTAATTCCTTGCCTTGTTCTGATTGCTTGCATAGCTTTAGTTTTCACTATTCAAGTGTCTTTATCTCAACCTATGAGTTTTCCCACTTTTGCCATTCCAATTCTGTTCCACATCCCACCAGGAAAGGATGAACAAGTGATTGTGTGGAGGTGAGTAGTCGGCTGAAGTTAAAACATGCAAACAAGAGAAGTATGTAATGAGAAAAGCAAGTCAGTATTTATGAAAAAAATATACATTTGTACCAAGAAAAAGCTGTAAATTTACTTTTCATATAAAATGTTCTTTTTCAAATTTTTTTCTTTATATTTTCTTTGTTACGTACATTATATTCTGACTCAGCAACAGTCATATTGCACTGAATCTGTCAAGTCAAGTTGGCATCACTTATAGTTTTTGTTCCCATTGACTTCTGTATGTTCAGGAATACAAAGGACCAGGATGGAAGATAAAGCAGAATAGATTATGGGATCCTACTGTTTGGGACTTAAAGCTACATTTCTGGTAAATTTAGTTTGCAATGTATAGCTACAACCTAGCTAATGGAATCAAAAATTAAGAAAATTTGCTTTACAAAATAAGGGTTCAATATTCACATTTATAATTAGGTGTAAATTTTTGCTTAAATAAACTATTATGAAATCTGAAATGTAACAAAGTAGTATATTAATTTGCCATAAAAATGAAAATGCATGAAAGATTTCAGATTGATAGATGCAATGAAAATTTTCTCTATCTCACAATTTTCATTTCAAAATTGCCAATTCTTCTTGGCAAACCTCAGATGATACTCTAGGAGAAGGCATACATTTTCTCTACAGCAGAGCTCCTGAAAAATAATTATACTGGAAAGATTTACCAGAAAGTCTCTTAAGTTCTTTCATGTTCCTTTGTCATGGAAAGTCCTGTTGGCAAAACTTATGTTGTACCAGATTTTCCTGTATCTATTATTTCATAATCACATAGTTAGATTTTCAGCTAAGATTTGGAAATAAACATTAGGCTCACAATGTGCTTGGATAGGTGCTACAACCCAAATGTCTCAAGCAACTGCGTATGTCATCACTTATATATCTATTTTCATAAGCTTGTTGTAATAATTATCAAAATTAACACAAAACTAAGATTCTGAAAAGGTTCAAGGTATATGCGAAGAAGTCCCACAAGGATGTGTGCTGTTTCACAGCACATGATGGGGAAGAAAAACAAAAAGCCTATTATTTCAAATAGCCTTTGAGAAAAGCATCAATCCTGGAAGTAATTCTGAGTTCTGCAGGATATCCTAATAATATCCACCCAGAAGAACAAATTCTATTTTTTTTTTCCCCAGGTCAGCATCCAGAGGCAGGAAAAAACCTCATTCATGTATCAAACCCAATAAATATCAGGCAGAAAATAAAGCACAAGATAAAATTTGGATTGGACCTTTCAGTATTTTCCATACAGGGGAGGAGGCAGAAAACCCCCAGTATTATAACTTGAAAAATATACTAAATTTCCATATTCAGACTGTTTTCTTGAAAATGAAACTAAATGTTACATGTAGGTTTGATGACAGAACTCAGCTCTTGCAGCACAAGTCAGCAGAAGAGGACTTAGTTGCTCTTGGCTATACACTATCACATAGCCTCACCATTCTACAGGTAAAGAAAACAAGATGGGAAAATGAGTCCTCTACATCCCTTTTAAGGTCCTCTTCAATGCCTTGGTGTAGGAGACCGTCCTTTCCATTTGCCTGAAGTACCTTAAATTTGTAATTTTAGCCTTACTGTGATTAGTATTGTGTTCATGTCAGGATACCTACAAAACTTGAAAGAATGGTAAAGCACCTAGTGAAACTCTCTCTTCTTCTCATACTCTCTTAAAAAAAAAATCTTGCAAGTCTTCATAAATTACATTAAACCCCAGAATTCACCTGCATGAAGAAGCATATTCCCTACTCAACATTATTCATGTTTAGAAAAGCTGTGCTATATCACTACCCTAATAAGTAGTGTGACTTTGAACACCATAATACACAACATCTGTGTCCACTCCCAATGTGACCAATGAGGACTAATTTTCCACAGCCAGGATAAATTATCATACTCAAGGATGAAAGCATCTGTCTCCATGATGTATAAACACGTCCTCCCCTTTGGCCTAAGAGAGGATTCATCTAAGCAAGGGAGCAGAAACAGGGGCATTACAGCAAAGTTACCCCTTGTGGGAAACCAGCTGTTAGACATTTATCTTCCTGTGGCCAAGGAGCTTTTATCCAAGATACAGCTGTTCTTTCCTTTCTTCCTTATTAGCTACACCTGTCTCAAGCAGATGAGTATGATTGTTAAATGCTTTTCTCAGTATTTAAAGTTTTAGATCTGGTTCTAGTACTCCCTTGTTCTCACTGCTAGTAGTTTAAAAATGCTATCAATTTATCTTTGTGGTAAAAAAGAGACAGGTTTCTTTTTATTTTTGTAGAGATGAATGAATAAAATATCTCTTCTTTTTAAGGTACTACAAATCCAGGCAAGATATTTTCTTTCATCCAACTATAAATTCTTAATGCAGCTGTAACAGTATATGACCTCAAAATTTTTGATAGAACTTAAATTTCCCAAAGGAAACATGCACTCCTAAGCATATGTCATATGCTTCTTTCTCTGTATGAAAGACTCACACAAATATTTTGTGGTAAATTACACTAACTATAATGACATTTTTCCTTTCAGCTGGCAGCATTGGGCTCTTGAAGCACAAGGGTATGTTTTCCACTCACTCATATGCAACTGTATACTGGATATGTAGTCTTCACATTTGATTCCTGTCCTGCCCTTCCTATGTCCACACTCCTCTGCACTGCATGCTCATATAATTCAGCAAGATCATTTACAGAAGCACTGGGGGGCACCACACCAAAACTGAAGTGCCTTTTCCAGTCACTGTACTAACATGCAGGAAAAAATTACCAAGTACACAGATAAAACTTTGGAGCAAAGAACAAGCAGAGCTGGGAATAGATCATAGATGTCCCAAATTTTTCCTTAGTGCCCTTTTTGCTCATAAATTATTGATTCACAGTTGTCGTAATATTTATATCTGAAGCCAGCAAAACATTTTTGGAAATGTTTGCCTGGCAGATTCAGCTTCTGAATGGCACAACACACACTGATCCATTTCGCTGAGGTTTAGACTTTGCCTCCTTACCTGATCAGCATCCCCACGGCATCTGAAATTCCATCCAACAGACATGAAGGCTGATGAGTACATTGAGAGTAAGCACCAGGGCAGTCAGAATCCATTCAATGTGAAAATCCATTCAATGTGAAAGCATCTTTCGACTTAAGAAGTGGATGACTAAAAGCAGTTCCTGCTAGCAGCCAAGGTCTCCATTGGCTGTATGCCAAACATCTGCCCATCTAGTGTGTTCACAGGTGGGGCTGCCTGTAGCCATGGCACCCCAGGGTAATGCAGACTACATAGACAAACTTGGCCTTGCATGATGTCCTGGTATGTTTTGATGGGAGCACAGTCTATCTTCTTCTATTTGCTCTCAAAGCAGCAGCAGTGCCAATCCAGGACAGTTTCCCTCCTGACACCATTTTTCGCTGATTGGGACTCCATCCTGTTAGAAATCCTAAAATCTGCAAAACATTCCCTGTCTCTCACAAAATTCATCAACAGTTGATTTCTTTTCCACTAAGGAAAGACAAGGGATGATAATTGCAAATCATTCCAGTAGATAAGCAGGCCAAATAAAGTAGTGTCTGGTAATTCATCTAACCCACTTCTTGGAATTAAAATGGCTTTCTTGTAGATTGAGAATAAATTAATCATGAATCTATAAACCAAAAAACACTGGTAAACTCAAAGAGAATAATGAGTACATGACAGGAAGCAGAGCATATCATATGCAAGGATGTATTTTCTCATTAAGTACTACACATAAATATGCAACCTTCCTTTCTGAAGGACATGAAGGATAGGCTGTAGGTGGAAAACACTAAAAACGAACAAAAAAAAATTGTTATTATTCAACCACCTACTTTCTTCCTTATAAAAATAGATGAATGCAGACAGACAGAGAAGCAAATCAAAATAGGGGCATAGGCATATGCACAAAATATTCATAAAGATTTAAAAAAGGAGTGTTTGGCCATTTTGGAGATTAAGGTTGTTTGATTTTTTTCATTTAATTGGAAAAGGATTTCAGCAGCAATTAAATTATTTAATGTAATTTACATTCTTTTTTTTTCTCCAAGAGCAGAAGGGGGAAGGAAGAGAAATGACCCTTTTCTTGTCTCTAATGCTTGCCCTCCCCATAGTCATCTGGATGCAGTGCAACAGGGCTCCCAAGGTTGCCTGTGCTCTTTGGCCTCATATTAATGTAACTTCTGCATGTTTTATTATAAACTCTGTGGGTTCCTTCTGGTTATCAGCTGCATATTGATTCTTAGTACTGGCCCTGCTGCAGCACACTTTTACTTACAAACTTCTAAATTATATTATCAGGGAAGACTGCCTACTAGGCTGGATTCCTTTTTCTCAAGCAAACCATGTACTGCCTCCTAATGTATTAACTGTGGAGGGCTGTGTGGTTGGCTACTTGTAAACTAAAGGTGGTGTCATTAAAGAAGCTGATGTAAGATTGTGCGACAATCAGACAATGAGGTCAGTGCCTCTAGTGTCTTGCTCATCTCTCCAGAGTCACAGCAGTGAAATAGGTTGCAGAAGGTGGCCATGAAATCATAAGCTGTTCTGTGTTTGTCTTTCTTTCTCTTTCCTCTGTCTTTCTCTTTTCTTAATGAAAATTACTCTGCTGTAGGAAAAACAAAGAAAACAAACACAAAAAACCCCACCAAAAACGAACAAACAAAACCTCACCCTAAATACTACCTCTTCAAAAAGCTGGGAATCTTCTGGAAAATAAAGTGGCTCTATTATGTACTTCATTGTATAGGGTATGACATATTTTTCTTCTTGCTGCTAATGTAAATTAAAAGCCTTATAGAGTGTCTGATTTTCCAGAGTGACCATTTCTTGGACTCCTAAAGACCAATTTCATTTTCTGCATGTTTTGAAGCATAATAAACTCAAACCAGTATGTTTCTTTAGTTTTCTCTATTTTTTGGACTTCTTCCTGATATAGCCACCTGTAGCCTCGAGCACATCTGCCTGATTTGTATGCTATCTTCAGCATTTTAGGTTTGATATTTTGGGGTTTTTTGAATTTGAGATTTTTTCTAAGTGCTACATAAAAATTATAGAGAACCAACATCACGGTGAACATACACCTTCTTTGTTTCTTACATATTCCTTCCTCTTTCCTGTATGTCCACCAGTGACCATGCACAATTGGCATCCTTATGCTCTACTAATGCATATGCATTTAAATCCTTACTTTATTTATGCAATACTTTAATATTGTATAAGCTATTTTAGTAATCTCTCTGCCTTTTTCTCCCTCTAATTCTTGGTCCTTGGTATGCCAGATCACATCTTAATCCTCTTCTAGGATTTAAGCCACTCCCTGTTAACCTTCTGGAAGCCAGACTAATTCCATAATGACCAAGTAAGAACAAGAAATATTATTTCCTGTTAACCAAAGGTCCATTTCCATTCAGCACTATTTAGAAAAGAAAAGGGGGGAAAAATCAGTGGTCAGAGTATCTCCCTGGTCTCTGAGCTCTTTTAGCTGAATAAGTGCTGACTGCACTCACTGAATCCACAAGGCTGTAGTAAAAGCTATGGAAGTGCTGTGAAGAGGTTGAAAAATAATCCTAGAATTGTCTTTTCAAGCAGCATGATTGAGTTTTCTTTCAATCTCATAGAACCATTCATGTTCTGAAATCAATAGGGACTATTTTCCAGCTCATGGATATTGGTCTTTTGTGTTTATTTATGATCAAATTTGCATTTTTAATTTTAAGTGTTACATTTGGTATTTCTTATCTCTAATGTGTTAGATATGTTGCACCACAGAGAAACTGACCATTTATAAGAACAATCAGACAGTCTAAAAGTTTGCTTCCATTGTTTTGAACAATAAAAACAACAATTTAACTAATTGCAGTAGAGAAACAGCTTTTCAGTGATCATTGATAAGGAAAAGCTCAGACCATTCACTCTTTAAATGTGTTTTCACAACCACCAAGGAAAAAGAGTGGTCATTAAAATTACCAATGACACTTTGGTTTAACACAGCTTGTTACAGAGGAGAAACGTTTTTAAAATGCAAAGCAGAAGTATCCTGAGTGAAATCCACCATGAAATGTTGTAAGGTAACTACTGTCATCTCCACTGGACAATTCAGCTTTGTTAAAAGGCTAAGAAAATTAATTTAAAGGCTGGGAGAATTGGGATTGTTCAGTTTGGAGAAGAGAAGGCTTCAGCATAACCTAATTCCAGCCTTCCAGCACCTGAAGGGAGCCTCCAAGAAAGAGGAAAAGGCTATTTCCGAGAGAGAATGAGGGGGAATGGCTTCAAATTCAAAGACAGTAGGTTTATATTGGATAATAGGATAAAATTCTTTACTTTGAGGATACTGAGGCACTGGAACAGCTTGCAAAAAATTGTGGATGCTCCATCCTGGGAAGCATTTTTAAGGCTGGTTTGGATGGAGCTCTGTGCAACCTGATCTAGTGAAGGTGTCTCTGCCCATGGCACAGGAGACCAGAAGAGGGGTTGGAACTAGATGGTCTTTAAATCCCATCCAACCCAGGGTTTCTGTAATTCTGTAATTTTTTTATGTTATCCAGATTCAAGAAGGTCAAACAAAATCAGGGACATGACACAAAACACAGTTGTCAATTTTCTGGGAGGTTTTTTTAGGGTTTGTTTTTTTTTTTTACTTTTTTTGTGCAGATATGTGTTATAAGCATGCAGCTAGATCTCTAACAAAACACATCTACTAAGAATAAGCAAATATAAAATGCAAATTTTACATATTCAATTTGTTTCTAATGCTTTGTGTTCCTTTGTTTAAAAAAAATAAAGGAAAGATCCAAAGAACCTAAAAAAATTATGGAAAGAAATACAAATCTTATTTTAACTTTCATACCTCATTCCTGAGCTCAGTAGACACAGTTCACTTATCATGTCCCTTAGAAATTAGTCATGATATGCAAGTCTAGAGAAGCAAACTCTTGTATAAAGGATATTTCAAGTGTATCAACAGCAGTGATAGAAGTAATGAAAAAGGGGGCAGATAGAGAACATGGAGGTGACATAAGGACATGTATCTTAGAGATCTTGGAAGATCCTTAATGCCCTCCACAGAAAGGATGGCTATCCCAAAAAGTGTTTCTGTGATCGTTATTTTACCAAAGGAACTGCACAACGTCTTGTTCACCTTGCACTTCTCTTCCATGTCAATGCAGCTGAGTGGACAGAAGAACTGAGAGGTTCTTTCCAGCACAGGCTATATTTTTTTCCCAGTACCTCAAAATTTTTGTTCTGAGTATAGTTTAAAACCCTTACAAGCTGATACTTCAGTTAACTATGTATATTTAGTTTTATACTTCTCATTGTCATACACAGCAGAAAATTTAAAAGATCATGTTGCTCATGTTTGATTTAATTAGTACTTGGGGAATTGGGTCTGGAAGGTTACATGGCTGCTTGCAGGGTGGAAATTCTCAATTATCAATATGCAAATGAATGCACAAAGGCCATGTTTCCTCATTTTCACCTCTTACCCTTTGCTCAGTTTCAGGGGATAAAGCAGGCCAGATATAATTTTTGTCAGAACAGGATTAATAGCTTGAGTTCACACATCCAACATGGGGTTGCTTTTGTCATCTCACAGAACAACAGTAAGTACAAGCCACTTAGATGCTGTCATTTATAGCAGTTCATATGTTTTAAGTATTTGTAAAGTTTGGGGCTTGCTTTCTAATGGATCATTGTGTTCCCACATTTTAGTAGATTCATTTTGCTGTTTGATTCTGCAAGAGTTCATTACCAAGACAAGGAGTTCTCTTTGAATCAAAATTTGTCTTTCAATTCTGCAAAACTAGAATATCCTTCTGTGCTAGTCATCTTGCCATTCATAGAGAGAATCTTATTCTTTAGTCCATTTCTATTTGTATTTCTTTCCTGTATAATACTTTTATAGCATCCCATTCATATTGGTAGGACACCCAAAGAGAGTCACATGGCTTGCTTCTATGTTACCATTGATAAAACTCTGCTGGATTTATTGTTTGCTGCATAGGCATCAGGAATTTGTTAGTGCATCCTGTGTAAAGTATTATATTTAGCAAAAAATAGTTGGAAAGCTGAGCAGTAAGCAGCTTCTCTAGGTTTCTCTGAAAAACGAATTTCTGTTGGGGAAACAGACTGATTTTGCTGTTTTGCATTTTTTAAGTCTGGTGTTTATTATTGCACAGTCCTTTTCTATGATCTTGGTGTTAGGGTCATTCACAGTACAAACATAATTTCCATTTAAATGACTCAAAAGCTTTTGAGTATGGAGGAGGGGAAGAGGGAAGATTCTCTTCCTTTCTCTATGAACCTAGAAGCTA
>VWZN01022247.1:0-19404 GCA_013396955.1 Regulus satrapa | reverse complement strand
TTGCCTCTCCTATATAACCAAAGTTTTCTCTTTCAATATCCAAGAGTAAGTGTTAATGAGCCTCCAGGTTTTTAATAAACCTTTATAATATAAATAAACAATAATAATAATAATAATAATAATAATAATAAACTTCTCAGAAAACCCTGAGAGATATCAGACACTGCCTTCTAGTATGTTTGACTTTACTGGTATTCCTTGTTTCTGAGCATATTTTGGCATATAAAAAGTCCTGGCAATCACCTTACAGGGGTAGAGCATTAATCCTCAGGAATTAAAACCCAGAAAAAAATCCATGCACTAGATTTATAGGTATGCAATGATCATTTTTCCAGTATGTCTTTTCTCCAGTATAGTACCCTTTCATACAAATTAATGCACAACTAAATATTACCTTGGTTCCTTCCCTCTCTAACACGTATTCAACAATAAAGGCCTTTCCAGATAAGTGACATCCTTCCTGATAAATTCCATATCATGGTCTTCCAACTTTCATACCAGCCTGGTATTCCAGAAACCCATTATTCTAGCTCTGCCCACTTCTCTTCCCACTTCTCAGGCTCAGAAAATGTACAAACCCAGCAATGACATTGGTTCTCTCATGGCATTGGGGTTGTATATTAGGGTGTCTAGTAAAAACAACCTCCAATTTTCCTATTCACTCCTCACCTAATACAGCTAAGTTTGAAATAAATGCACAAAAGTAACTTCTTTACTGGCACCTAACAACTGATCTCTGCACAAGACCATGGCTTGCAGGCAAACCAGGTACATGCCACATAAATGGTCAGGTCATAGATGCAAGGAGAGCTACTATAAATATTAGGACCTCAGCAGTGGTCAAGCACTGAGTGTAGTCTTCCCTACTAATACCTCACCAGATGAAGAAAGATCTGAATTATTTTCTTCTATCTACTTGCAGCATGAGAATTTGTCACACAGTAAGAAAACTCTTCAGACATACTGTGAAGGAGTGCTCCTAGGTAAGAACATTTTTTTTCAATTTAAGACAGTCCAATTATTAAAACTGTTATTTTCCTCATTAACAGATTGTTTAAGATTAATGACACATAAGAAAAACCATACTGATGTCTTTTTCATCAGAGTGGGGGCATATTCTTGTCTAGCTAGCTTGATAGGTTTCAATGTATAGCTCAGTAAGGCTGCAGACACTCCAATTATCCAAACGTTTGTTTCAATAGTCAACTACTGTTTGTATCCCAACCTTCATGTAAGGACATCATAAAATGCTTGAACACCAGCAAGAGGCCTTCCAATCTCTGGGATAAACTATTCTGGTTCAGTGGAAATGGAATCCAAAAATATAGAAGAAGTGAATACACCACAGAATGGTAAATCACCCATTATTGAGTCTCAAAGAAGACCTTTATTTTCATAAACTGTTTTTCTGAGGTCCTTTGCTTAAGGGACAGAATTGTTAGCCACACCACATAAAATCTAGAGAAACATAATACTTTCAATAGAGTTGCAACAGTAAGGTTCCATTACTGGTCTGCAGCCTTCCTGTCAGCCCCTGCTGAAGCTGCCAAATGAGTCTCCAATAAGTTAGCTAGCAACTATCTCAGGTGGTAACCTCCTTCATCAATTCTGAGTGCCTACAAACCTCTGCAGAACCCAGGAGAATTCCTGAGGTGAATTATGGTCCTTCAGTAAAAAGAATGTTGATATTTGGAAAACCTTTCCATACCAAATGCCTTTGCTTATGGACATTGCCTATGATTATCAACATGGCTTCATTTCCAGACTGTCACACAGTCAGGTACCCTGAACACCCAGAAGGTCTGGTAAAATGAACAGAACCTTATCATTTCACACTTAAAACAAGAGCTATGGACAATTAAAGTAAATTTCAATTGAAAGAGGTAGAGCCGTATTTGAGGGGAAAGAATCCCTAAAAACATATTAGAATCCAAGAAAACCAAGACATCCAGAAATGTTATATTTATTCATAGCCATAGCCAATTTACATTCAGTTCCAAGCTTGATATGATTTGGAATCAAACTAGGAACTAAAGCCACAGATGGAAAATTTTATAATTTCTATACATAAATGCATTTCCCTTGGCATTTCTGAACCTTCAATACTTCAGACTTGCCTAAAAGAGGTGAAAAGCACAAATCTGCTAAAATTCCTAACAATATTAGGATTATTTATTAAATTTATTTGAAATATTAGTAAAATACTTCTGATCAGGTATTTTCCTGCAGGACCTGAGTTCTCCATCAGTGGTTAGATAAGGTCCAGCTCTCTCTTTGATACTTTTTAATGCACACATGGAAGCACCAAGTTAACTGCTGAGGAAATTTGAACTCAAGTGACATCCATGCATATATTAAGTTCAGGAGCTGTACAAAGATACGTAGCTCCCATATTTCACAGTCACAGGATATACAGTCATTTCTGAAAAAGACTTCTTGCTAGATGAGGTCAGATAATGGCAATGCACATTTGGCTGAAGCTAAATCTCATCAAGAGCTTCGATACAGGTGAGTATCTACAGCCATAATGCAGCCTGTGAAATTAAACATATATACCCCTGAAAATCATTATATTTTTGGACAGGCCTGTAGGGCTCATGGATTCCTGACTGATATTATTGGTGCAAAAAAACTGACTCCAGCTATTTTTATCACTTTTTTTTTTTCTTTTTTTCTTTTTACCTAGGGCATTCTGGAGGATCCTGCTGTATGATGAGACAACTATTATTAATGCCCTAATTTTTTGTTGGTGGTACCCCACTTATGTGATATAACTGGACGTGAAACTTTCTGAGGCCTGTATTTAAACATCCAGAAACCAAGACCATCATAGATATTGCAACCATCTGTCCAAAAATAATAAACTTATCTTCAGTCTTATCTATTTTTCATGTAGAAAACCCCAAAAATATTCAGAAAGAAAAGTATCACATCAGTTTTCATTTATCTGCCATTCTAAAAGTACTGAAAAACACTGTGGCAGAAGGCATAGTCACATGTTTGATGGATACTGATTGAAAAACACTGCAAAAATTCATGAAGTAGGATGACTTAAATCATCTTGAATGACAATCATTGTATGAGTTCAGATGTACAAAGAAGTAAAAATTTAAAGTGTTCATGCTATCAACATATTCAACTCTGTAAACATAATAATCAAGTTTACCAAGACAATGAGACTTTAACATTTTAACTTTAATCTTTATTCTGTTTTGATTTCTGTAGTTCTTTTATGAACACAGAAATCTGAATACTCATGTAAGATCTCCCAGCTCATCAGTACACATAAAGACACATTTCTAAGTCATTTACTTTGTTGATTTAAAGTTTACCAAAAAAAAGTAAATTCCTTGGAACCTAGATAGTATATATATATATATATATATATATATGTTTTATTACAATTGTTCTGATTTCCTTCTGCATCAGGCAAATTTACCACAATCAAATGTTAATAAACCTTGATACAAAAGGTATGACCATCACATAATATTTTGAAAGCAGGAAAATATGAGGCTGGGTAGCAGCATTCTCTGTAGTTAAAACTTTTTTTTAATGACTTCATCCTTCATGGTTGCCCAAAGCACCCTGTGAAATAAACCTTTAACTCTTACATCGTTTCTGTCTTAAGGGTAATGAGCCATATGTGAAGACATCTGCAATGCCTGAAGGGAATGATCATTAATTAGAGAGAAGACAGGACATTTTCCGATTGCTGATATGGGTTGAGGAGATGGGGGAAAGTCTTTCAAAAAGTCACTGGAATTAAGAAATAAAATGAGTCCTTTAGTTGACAATTAATCACTTTAGATATCACAAGACGTGGCTATTTTACTTATGACTTTTAATTCTTGTATGTGCTGGAGAGAAAAATTGCTACACTGTGGAAGCAAGACACCAGAGAGGAAACAGAAAGCCAAGAGAAGGGAATTCTGTGAAAAAGGCTAAGACAACAACATATGTTGTTTGTATAGAAATCTCTTTCTGGAAGGTCTGGAGGAAGATATAAAAGCAGGGCACAGATTGTATGCTTAACCTCTTATTTTCCCTGCTCTAATTGCCCTCAGTTTACAAATTACTAGGTCAGGCATTCTCATCTTACAGTTTTCTCTGGAAGTAGGTGAAGCCTTGGCATCTCCTCCTGACTTAATATCCATTTTGAGTCACCTTCCTCTGGACCTTCATGTGTCACCACGTGATGTCAGGCACAGCATCAGGCAGGGACAGCCGTTTGCCTTCTCAGTGAAGCATATGAAGCTGCCTTTGCAGCAGAGTGAGGGCTTTGTACAAATGTATTATTTCTTCACTGGTAGAAATCCCTGGCTTTTTCCAGGCTTGGAGAAAAAGAGCTGGAAATGTTTTGCAACTGAAAGAACAGAAGACACACATAGGATATAGAAAATAATTTATAGGAAAAAGTAGAAAGAATGATTCATGCCAGCCTGAGATAGGAGGAATGAATCATCACCTTGTTGATCTATCCCCATTGATCATAAAGGGAAATGAGACAGCTGGTTCAGAAGAGATGCCTGACTTTTAGACTCCTGAAGTCAGAAAACTCTAATCCCTGTCAAGTTTGAGAGATTAGTGGTTTAGGGCCCCAAGTTCAATGTGTTCTTGGAGGTATCTCTAGGCTTGAGGTCTGTCTTTTGCTCAGGTTTAGTGCTCTTCATCTCTTGTTCTCTATCAAAAATGCTTACTTGGCTGTTACATGCTCTGAGGAGGGGTATATTTGACAGGAAACTTGCACTTTTTATAGACTTGCAAGTACAGTCTTCTTTAAAGCAGCTGCATATATAAATACCACTGGTTTTACAGGATTTCTTCTCTGCTGCTCTGTCTGAATAGATCCATGGTTTATATTTCCTAAGTTATATGAAAAAAAAAATTAATTAATGGCTATAGCATTTACATATTGAGAGTGGTAATTGTTCAGTAAATACCATGCATTCACCTAGCGTGATAAATCTCAGTATATAAGGTACAAACTATCTAATGCATCCGCAACAGACTTGGTATCCAAGTACAGGAATAAAAAGGCACAAACTGAACATAAATCATGTTGGATTAGCATGGCTCTGAGTATGAATTAATAAACTCTGTTATTACATCTAAATGAGAGCTACTTGATGTCACATCACTAACAGGGAGCACAAGTGCTTTAGTCATTTACTTCTACCTAGAGCAACTGAAGCCTATCTTTTCTCAGTTGAAACAAGCCCTCAGGGCAGACACTTATTTATTTTTTGCAGCTTTGGGGTTTTTTGCCATTATATTGTTATTATCTACAGTTTCTTATTTTTTCATTTCAGTGGCTCAACAAATTATAATTAATTGATTTCAGTAAGTGATTTAAGAATTTGCAGGGAAGGAATGAATAGAAATTTAAGAAAACTTTGCTTCATGCTTAATATAAAAGAATCAATTATTGCTAGGGAGTTCTAGTGCATTGAATGCAGGAAGCACAACTTATCCTTAATTCCCTGGTTTTAGATTCCTATTTAAATGGAAGATCTGGGTTTCATGAAGAAGTACTCTCTGTTTTTTCTGAGTCTGCTCAAGCAAGGAATTTTTTTCTGTGCACTTCAGCTGTTCCCCAGGTAAACATACCCCTGGAAGCATGACAGTCACTAACTGAGGATTTAGATGCATTCTGGGAATTTCTGGCAGAGGGAGACAGCCAAGATCATTTCTGCCAGAATTGAGCCAGCATTATGATTAATATTTATATATGACCTGTGGAAGTTGGAAAGAATATCTAAAACCAAAAAAATTTCAAATACCAGGAAGAAAATACCAGGAGGATCAGCCTCCTCCTGATCCTGTTGTTAACACTAATTACCTAGATGTTTTTTCCTAGATTCTTCAGAAACAGAGTTAGCTGAATAACTATTACATTTTTTGCCAACAGAGGATAGTGCCAGCTCAAGAGTTTATCAGGTATAACATGTTCACTGTTTAGCACACTGGTTGCTTCTTTCTTGAAAGTAAGGACACACAGCAACACCATGCATAACATGGCAGCTCCTCAAAGGAGTTCCTCATGGGACAGACGAGGTACAAGTCTGCATGTCTCTTTCTTCTATATCTTCAGTCATACAAAACAGTAACTATTGTAGCATATTGTTTAAACAAAAATTGATGTATGCTTAGACAACACTAACATTTATACTCTGGGAAAGAAAATTAATATGATCCTACTACGCAGTATGGACATCCTTTTGATTGACATGGAGGAAATCACAACTATCAGACAAGGAAGGAGACCTCCAAGAGGTGATGCTTGGAATTAAGAAAAACACACAGACAATAAAACCTCTCTTGAACTGTTAGGAGATTATTGCTTTAAATGAAAGGTTGTGCTCTAAAATACAGCTTGGCAATTTCTGATTTTTAGAAAGAAAATCTGTATCCTTTTCCTTGAAATACTTATCAATCACAGCTCAGCCCTCAGTGACATGTGTTGATAACAAAAAAAATATATCTGACAGAAAGTCTCATAATAAAAAAAAAATTATGACTAAAATATCCATCCTGCCAACACATATCTGGGGCCTTAACTTGTAACAGACAAGCATTTTGATCATTTTGATGTTTGTAAACACCAGGAACCAAGTTTAACTGGACTTTTTTCCCTATTTCCTTTCCATAGTAAAGCCCATTTGCCTTTTCCCCACAATTGTTACTATGGACAGCAGAAGCTGAGTTATTTGTTGCAGGAACAAGAGATAAGCAGTCAGTGATTTTCAGGCTTGAGGTTGCAAGCCTGAAAACATCAAGAAGTGTATAGAATACACTATATAGNAAAAATAAGCATTGGATTCTGCTTCAAAAGGGATATGATAAAACTCCCTCAGTATTTATAACTCCCAAACACTTTTGTAAAGGAACGTAATGTATTTATCATTGTCCATCTGGGGAAAAAGGTTCCTGGAGGACAACAGCCCTGACTGATCATATTAATAATGACATCCTTGGATTTCAAATAGAGGTATTCATGGTATGCTCCACTGGGAGAGCAAAGCTGATTTCAACAGAGGGATCCACCACACCTGTCCAAGCAAGTAGACACGTCCTCTTTAGTCCTCTCTCAGCTCAGTGAGGGGAACCAAGGACTCATGAGGAACAATTCACCTGGGCTCTTTTAGGTGACTGCTGCAGACCCAGGAGAGCTGAAGAGTGTTCTATTCCTACATCTGTACAGGGATCTGAGGGTTATCACTGCAGAGTGAACTCAGTGTTCTAAAGTGAAGAGAGATGCATCACTGGGTTGAGGAAGCATATGTAATTTGGTGCACTAAAAAGATTTGGAAGTCAGAACTTCTGTGAAAAAACTTGCACAGCCATTGAGAGAGGATTTATCCATTTTGGCACCTGTAACAGGTGTGTTTACACTTGAGGACTCTTGCTGCTGGACACATATATGTATGTTTAGTATCATCCTGCCTCACAGCAGCACTTTATCCTTATGTAACTACTGCTTTTCTTGCCCTATATCGCCTCCAAAGAAGAAGCTACTTCCTCCTCTTCCTCACACTAGAGCTATCACTTCCTTATCCAGGCCTCACAACTACCCTTCCTTCTCCCTTAACATGACCTGCAGTACTCAGCTTTTTTGTACAGCTAAGAGAGCATTCATTGAAAGAAATTTAAAGAAGTCCATTTAAAGGAGTCCATTTTGTAATTTAAATTGTTGGGAAAAAAAGCCTTCAATTTAGCATGGATATCTACCATCCTGAAATTGGGATATCAAACAGAAATACAACAGTAACAGCATCCTATCCTTTGTGCATGCTGCTGGTGCCTCTTCACAATTCTTACCATATGGATGGCCTAGAGTTTTGGCTTATCTTTTATAGAAGAATTTGAAAATATCTCTGTAAGTGGGGCAGGGAAGCTCAACTTCTTTTTCCTAAAATATTGAGATTTTTCTTACTAATCCCTTGTTGTCCTAAAGATAGTAAAATTGCCTAGATTTAGGTGCTTCAATGGTATTTTTCTGCTCTGAGCAATGTGGTCTAATTCCCCTCCCCATTCCCACCTACTGAATGATAAATTGGCTGGCTCCCCAAGTGAGGGACCATAAGCATAATTGCACTCAGTTGACAGGACATCAGACATAGCAAAGTGAAAGTTCAAGGGTGGAAACATTAATGGCAGCTGTGTGTATATACAGCAATGAACTTTTTTTCTTTTTTTTAAAATCAGGAATAGAATGCAGATGTGTTTTAATTGACATAATGTTATACATGCTGTGCTACATTTAACCTGTTTGAAAGCTGGTGTGTGGGTTGCACAGAGTATAACAAATTGCTGCTGCATGTGGCTACAATGTGGTTCTCAACTCCAGCTGCACTTTACAAATATTAATCATTTACTTAATGAGGGAAACAATGTTTCCCTTATTAACTTTTCTTATGCTTCAACAAAGGTTACTATTATTTGTTTTCAAGGTGATTCGCCTCAAGTCCCAGTAATGTTTTCGTGGTCTCTGTTAGTAGCAGAGAAAGCAGATCAGACAGTAGAGTGCATAACCTTCAGGACACTGTATTGCCTATCGAGGCCATGTCTTCTTCATGGCTCAGAGATCATACACTCGGTTGGTTCATCTCTAATGGGCAGCTACCACTTGCTGTCCCTTTAATGTTCTGCTAATGGAAAACAATTAAGGGCAATAGTTTTTAAGAGGGCCAGCCAAAGAGCTTGATTATAGTTTTAAAGAGGACTGATTTTCAGCCGGTGCTTACAAAGTGCTTAAAATTGGCAGGGAAAAGAAACCCATTGCAAAATGCAGAAATGATCAGCAGGATTTGAGAAATTCTGCCCTAAAAAGTAATTGCAGACTTTGTTGGAATTTGGTATAAAAAATGTCTGTATAATCACTGCTCAGTATAGGTACATTTCAAACAGGAAGCTATGCTTTACATTTATGTTCTGATCCTAAATCCCTTATTTCCAAAAGCACAGTCTGTGCTTACAAATGACCACAATATTGCTCATATTCAGGGGCAGTGTCCACAGAGTTATGGGGGTTTTTTTGCTGCCATTTTCTAAAGGGATAAAACCTTCAGTCCACTTCCTTCATAGCTGGTTCCACTTCCATGCACACACCATCAAATATGAGGAGTCATTTAGTCTAGAAATGTTTTGAGTCACAGCTTCAAATGTGGCTCTCTTGTCTTTATGCTGGCTGTTATCAAAAAGGCCTTTATATGAATTAGCAGGAGCCAATTAGCAGGAACTACAGATAAGCCTTTCCGTGTTTGATTGTAAAGAAATTGACTGATGTTTTTATCTTTGCAAAACCGAAATAACTTACTGGTACAATACAAGCACAGACACATCCTCACAGGGCAGACACATTCAGAATATCATTGTAATTAATGTTTGAAAGGGTGCAAGTCAATGCAAAGAATGTACATATTAGTGGGCTTGTTCTGCTGACTTCTGATAGATACATTATGAATATAAAAAGATACATAGAAACAAATAATATTACAGGAGCTTTTACAAGATTTTCTCCTGTTGCCTTGATTTTTCTTCAGATTAGCTTTGAAACATTGTTTAATAGCTATATTTGTTTGGCTCCTCCAACAGTGGAAAAGACAGAACACCCACAGGAGCAAGCTAGTACCACAAGATTAAGCAGAAACATCTTTGCTGCGTAGAAATTTATCATTAAAATTGTATATTCACAGCTTGTTTTTCTTCTGTGCTTGAGTGTGCTGATCTGTCCTATTACTCAGAACCATACATTCAATAGAATGCGTGTTTTCTTCATAGTGTCAGCACCTGTATCTGCCTTTCAGGACGAGTGCAAGAGGACAATACAAATTATTTTGTTTTCCACTCACCTACTGTTGTGTACCTCAGAGTTTACAGAGGAGGTCTTTGGCCTCTTAAGAACCCACATTAATTTTGCCACTGATTTCCTGATTTCAGCTCAGTTATACAATAAAGGAAGAAGGCACCAAATCACAGAAACATCCATTTCCATAATTCATGTTATGGGGTGCTATGTCACATTTTATCTTTGTGGACAGTTTCATGAAGATGGGTGACAAAGGTTCAACACATTTCTAACCAGACATGACTGACACTACAGTGGAAAGAACAAAACAACAACAGAATTCTATCAATCAAATGAAACAAAGAGATATGTATAGAGAGAGACCAGGAAAGATCAGAGGTATGAAATAGTCTGTGACAAAGAACAGTATTAGGGTTGTGATGAGACAAAAAGCAGCAGCTTCAAGCCACCAGAGAGATCTAGGTCAGACCTGCAAAAAGCTTTATGAAGATAAAGCACATAGAGCCCAGGGAAGACTTGTTTGGGGAGACTGCAAAACCCACATCACTGAAAGTCTCAAAAACATGCCAGACAAACATCTGTCAGGAACAGCTGTATTGATGACTCTGCCTTCTTCTCACAGGCTTTTTTGTAAGATTTTTACACAGTACTTCACTTCCTAATGTAAATACACACATACTCATCTAAACAATACAGAAAAAATTAGCAAGTTGGATGTACAAGAACAAGTATGCATTGAGAATAGACAAAAATTAATTTCATAGTAATTACAACATAGATGGAGGTACTAAAAATGTAATCATGAATCTTAATAAATTAAATTATCTTTAGAAAATAATAATTCTACAAAATAATTATCTATTCTGCTGAAAACACCTTTTTAAAAATAAAGATAATTAAAAATAATAACTTGGAGAACTGTAAGTTAGGGAGAAAGTTACGAACAAAAAGAGCTATACTAATATCTCAAATAAGCCTGGTGCTGAAATTCTCTGGCATGGAAGGGTTCTTCTCTGGCATAGAATGCGCATCTTCTTATCCTACAAAACAGAGTTTCTGTGTGTGAACTCCCGCTTTGAAATGGTCTTTGGAAGCAGGTTTTCCTTCAAAAAATATCTCTAGTCATGAGTAACTGTCTTAGATTGCAATGCAAGATGTAACCAGAAGTATGGATTCTATCACCATCTGTTGAAACCAGGTAGGGCAGTGTTCTTTACCTCTTCCATGACCCATCTCTCATAACTCCCGGGGGAATACCCTCTGTTAATGGGCCAGCTAATAAAACCAGGTGGGGCAGTTAACTCTTCCACAACCCATCCTCCATCCAGGAAGATATCTGCTGTTAATGGGCCATTAAGTCTCATTGCATGACTGATAAAATTACATCATCCCATTGCGAGATGCTCCACCCAGGGAGGAGGAGCCAAGAATTCCTACTTGAATACAATCTGAGATTTGGAACACCAGAACAGCCTTTTTTTTCCCTCTGGATTCCCAAAGGAAGACTAGACTCATCTACATCATCCCTGGACCNCTGACTGACAGGGTGTCAGGTTGTATCCTGACTCTGTCAGTGTCTTTGTACTACTGCATTTTATTTTTTAATTTCCCTATTAAATTGTAGGCGTTTTATTTATACATATTAGTAAAGAACTGTTATTCCTATTCTCCTATCCTTGCCTGAGAGTCCCTTAATTTCAAAATTATAATAATTTGGAGGGAAGGGGTTTACATTTTCCATTCCAAGGTAGGGTCCTACCTTCCTTAGCAGACACCTTTGACATTTCAAACCAACACAATAACTGAAGGCCAAAACTGTACTGAGGACTATCTTAGAGTTTAATAGTGGGAACTCAAGTTCCATTGCACAGAAACGTTTTCTGACAAAGTTTAATTTACTGCTATAAACATAAGTATTGATAGCAGTGCCATAGTTGAGTAATTCCCAAGGTTCTCTGAGTTGACAGTACCACATGAGAATAAATACCAGGAGCCAGAGCCCAGAAGGTAATGTTTGGGGGCTGTTCGGGGTCACAGTTGTAAGATTACAATTCCTAAACACTATGGAGCAAAATGACAAATGCAGTTTGGATGTTGTCTTTGTTACCTGAGATTAAAGAGAATCATGTGAATTTTGTCTCCTGAACTACAAAAGGGAGGGAAGGGGTTATATATATTTTCTGAATGAATATAGTATTTCAAGTCTAGGAAAAAAAATAGAAAAACAAAAATAACATGCACACTCATGTCATTGGTATTCCTATGCTGCTTCCTTTGTTTCTAGCCCTAGCCAGTCTGAGAAAACTAGAGTATGGAAAGCTAAATTTAAAAATGTGACTCAACTTTGTACAGATTTTTGTTAGTAGGGTTTAGGTTTAGTCTACTACAGTATAGGCATTGTTACTAAGAGCCAGTCCTCTGTCTAGGTACCAGGAACACTGTCTAATCATGCAACCCAGAGTTGGTCTTTAATTTTATTGATAGGTGAGTGAATTGGATTGAAAGCTGAAGTTTTGGTATGCTCTCCTGACTGACAAGCACCTTAAGAACAGGGTGGGTCCTACAATTGTTTTTATTCTTTGTCTCTGCCCTAAGCCAGGGCAGAGAAGCCAAAGAACATACAGGCAAAGAACAAGACCTCTTAGCCCTCCACTCCACAGTCCTGCCTTTCAGATTGATGTTCCTGGGCTTCCCTCTTCAGCAACATTAGTCTCATGGTCTCTCTGAAGCAGTGGAAAGTATCCTGCTTTACATTAGAGCAGTCAGAAGTTCAAATCCTGGTAAAAGTATCATGCGGTTCATGAATATTTTCTTTCTGTACTTTGCAGGAACACTAAACTCAGAAAGAAAACTAAAAGAGAAAAAAATCATATTAAGTGACACCATACTGCAATATCTAATAAGAACACAGCCTTTATTCCAATAAAAGCTCCTTATGTTAACTCTTTTATTAAGAGGGACCATGCAAATTTCTCTGTATATATGGCAGATCAGAAGGGGCTTTCATAATGCAAAGCCTTAGAGTATCTTCTGAATGTACCTGGCATTGCTCTGAATTTGCACTGCCTACTGTTCCTCTTCATCCCAATCAATGAGAACAGCTTTGAACAAAGATTAATGAAAATCATTATTAAGGTGATTATTAGCAGAGATTACTTTTGCTTTTAGTGTCTGAGGCATTCATAATGCTATGTGTAGAGGTGAGAGCCATTTTCATTAAAGCTTATACACACACACATATATTTTCTTTTTTTAAGATTAAAAACCAGCCTTAAATTGAAGGGACAAACAGTGGCATCCTGGGTGCAACTATTACTCCAATCCCTCTGCTCAAAGGAAAGAGATTAAATGAACTTATATTATTTCCTAATCCCCGGCAGAAATTAATCACAGATCACTAGAGTCTCTCTGTGGAGTTTTTTAGAATTCTATTTACTGAAATCAAAAGTATTTGCATCACACTTTGTAGTGAAGAACCTGTTTATTAGACCAAACTTTCCTCCAGTCTCAAATCTGACAGGGTTACAAACCAGAGATTACATAGTTTACTCACAGAAAAAGCTGTGTCATTTATGGCCCATATAATTTCATACCTGCCAGTCATGTGGTTAAAAAAAATATATTTGAAGTATCTTATTTTCTTTTGTGGTCAGCAATTTTTATTCCCAAATGATATGAGCACATAACCAGAACTCATCTGTAATTTAATGTCCACAGCCACGGCTGAAGTAATTATGAATGAGACATAACTTGCTTGATTTTTGGCTTTGTCCTGTACATCTGTGTTAGTCACCCTGGGTTCCATTTCACAAAGACCGAGAGCACGAATAATCTGATAAACTTCAGATGTCTACTGTAAAGTGAATTCTGCCCAAAATTTCCTTTTTCATTCTTCTGAGCAACTTCAAATACCTAAAATTTAGAAAGAATAATTGTGCCCCGTGTCTGCTAGTCTTTCCTGTGAGACACATGGTCAGGGCCTCTCTGGCTTTCTGGATGGCCACTGCACAATATAAAAAAAGACTGCAAGACCTTGGTGCAGAAGTTGCATCATGAAACCTATCAAAACATTACATATACCATTTTAAAAAAGAATAATTATATTAGCTAATTTAAGAGTCTTTCCTGCCTTCTCTCAAGTCCTCAGCCCTCTCCCTGATAGAATGTAAATGACAAACTCTTCTAAGTTGTCCAAATTTTTTTTTTTTTTTTTTAAAGCCCTGACCTGTAGCAAAACACATTCCAATTAGTGGAAAGTAGGTACTATCTTCTCACAGGTTTATCACTAAACACAAAACCTGCCTGCCCTCATTTGAACAGAACCAGAAAATAAAGATCAGGATTATGACAGCCTGCAGGCTACCATAATAATAAAATATGGTTGAAATAGAAATTAAATCCTAATCCTGTTCCAGCAGGAGTATAGTGCAAGGAAATTGTATGAACACAAGGTCATATCCTTGTGTTCCTATACCCTATCAACAGCAGCTGCTGTTACTGGAGTTCTAATTATTTGTTGACTTAGAACCATCACAAGGCATTTCAGCAGTTCAGTTCCTTCCTTCCTCAAGAATGAGGGGGTAGACAGGACAAAAGCCCAAGCTTGCTACTGCTGCTGCTGAGTTTTTCAGGAGGATATTACTACTGCAGTGGGTGATCATGCATCCATGTGCCCTGCAGCCATCCAACACACACCTCTCCCTCAGCCTTTCACACACCTTGAGAGCAAAGTTTCCATTGACTGCCATGTGCTTCCCCTGTGAAGTGCTGGTGGATGGCTCCAGAACATTTCTGCTTTGCCTGTTTACCTCTTAACCATGGCATATTAATGGATCAACTGCAACAACTAATGAGAGCGTTTGGGAAATCATGAGTATTCAGTGGAATTCAATGCAAATTAAATATATCGTGGGATATATGTAGGATTATTTATGTGCTAACAAAATCTCTCCAGTTCTGATCTCTGAGAATTAGTCTTACATAATTTTGCAATGTTGCTGTAAATTCCTTAAAGACAGGGAGATGATTGATACATTGTAAATTGCAATACCTATAAAGATGGGGTGACTGCACAAGATTCGAGTTTATCTCTCCACTGAAGTGACAAATTATCCAAGGGAATATGACAAGCAATTCATCAAAACATAAACCACACAGTCAAGCAAGAGTATATATTCCTTTAAACCTAAGCAAAAGCCCCTCAGAATTCAACAGCAGGCTTTCTATTGACTTCACAAAGCTTTCAATGCAGACCAAAGGAAAATTCATGGCTGAACTGAAAGGTGGGATGTAAAGTAGTATAAAGTGATAAGCTGGAATAATATTTTTTAATCCTAATTAATTAATTATTTTCCTCTGTAAAATTTATATGTGGTGTTATGTTTGAGGTAGTGCTTTATTCTTTTTTAGTCTGAACAGAAAAGGAAATATTTTTCTTTTAAAATACTGAAATAATGTGCACAGTAAATACAGGGCACATAGATTTCAGAATGAGAGAGTGCGATTCTTCCCTGGAGGAGCACATTCATCTCATCATCCATAGATGTCCTTTTTGTGTAACCTCTTGTGCAAAAAATGCAGTTCTTTCTCCAAATTGAGCATACATGGCTTTAGAGTGGAAGAGGGACCTAAACATTACAGAATTGTGACATTTCCCAGTAGAGAGAGAGAAAAAAAATTCTTTTTCTGTATGAGCCCTGTCATCTACACAATTCTTTGTATGTTTTTATGTCACTCTGTTGTGGTTTAACCCCCACTGAGAACTAAGTACCATGCTGCAGCTCACTCACTCCTTTCCCCGTGGGATGGTGAGGAGAACTGGGAAAAGGTAAAACCCTGGGTTGAAGTAACAAGTTTAATAATTGAAACAAAGCAAAATTAATAATGATGATGATGATGAGTGATGATGATTGTTGATGATGATTGATGACAATAATAATAATAATGAAAAGGAAAATGAAAGTAACAAAAAGAAAAGACAGAAATAAAACCCAAAGAGAAACAAGTGATGCACAGTAACATTGCTCACCCTCTGATACCCAGTGTATCACCTAGCAGTGATGGGCCCCTCCTGGCCAAATCCCCCCAGTTTATATACTGGACATGATGTTCTCTGGTATTGAATATTGCTTTGTCCAGTTCAGGTCATCTGTCCTGACCATGTTCCCTTCTGGTTTCTTGTGCACCTAATGGCTGGTAGAGCATAGGAACTGTAAAGTTCTAGGCTTTGAATAAGCACTACCCAGAAACACAAATATGTTAACTACTATAGCACTACAACAGAAACAGAAATATGTTAAAAACACTATTCTCATTGAAACTCAAAACCCACAGAGCTGTACCATCTACTAGGATGAAAATTGACTCCATCCCAGACAAAATCAAGACACACTGGTGGCTCCATACAAAATCAGAAACACCTCAATGACCTCCCCTGCTTCATCAGCAAGACGTGATATCATTTGGAGAGGCAGAAGTAGACAAGAAATTTTTTCCAACATCAGAAGCCAAGGTGAGGGGAAAAAATCTCCAACCTATCTCAAAGAAGAAAAATCAGAAGTGCCATCTGGTTGTCAGACATATTAAGTCTTTCAAGAAAATAAGTACTGCATTTTTTATTAGCAAAATCAGACTCCTACACACAAGAGCCTAAACATAACATGATATTAAATCGTAACTGATATTGTGTGTTCTGCACTGTTTATGTGGAACTTGCCCAGTTGCAAACCACATTAGCTGGTAAAACAAAAGATAATAGTTCTCACTGCAGTATATAATGCAGAGCTTTGTAAAGTGCTTTTTACCAAAGGTCTGGTGAACTGAAATCCCTCTGTTATGCACAGGAAAAATACAGCAGAGACAGCCGTAGCAGCAGCTCACCTGCTGTGCCTTAGTCCAAGAGATCCCAGCACTGTTTGCTTGGCTAGTCTTCCTTCCCTCTGCTGATTCCACCTCCTGCATTAAAGGCAGTCAGTAATAGCATGCCCTGAGATAGGGCTGCTTGTCCAGCAGAGAGGATATTGCCTGAATCATTTCATATCTCCACCTAAGAATGACCTACAAGAGCAGTGAACAAAACTCACAATAATTTCAAATTAACACCCATATGAGAGAGCACAGTCTTTCCCTAGGGTTCAGAGCCACCATCTTCAAAGCTTTTCAGGAAGAGCTTTTTAATT
The DNA here is from genome assembly GCA_013396955.1 of Regulus satrapa. Classification (NCBI taxonomy): domain Eukaryota; kingdom Metazoa; phylum Chordata; class Aves; order Passeriformes; family Regulidae; genus Regulus; species Regulus satrapa. The sequence goes on along the minus strand of VWZN01022247.1, from coordinate 2,415 downwards.
TGAGTTTTGCCAGACTACATGTACAATCTCAGGCAAGCAATAACAAACATCAGAAGATAAATTGTTCTGCAATATGGCAGGAAATTAATTGAAAGCATTGCAAATGTGTGCACACAGGTATAAAGAAAGTGAGTACTGGAAGGAAGAGTTTACTGTACAAACATTTCTGCTGTTATTCAATCTAAAGAAATTCAACAAAATGTATTCAGGAAGGGGCTTTGTCAAGTAAGAATTACAAAGAGATTGATAAATTGCAATATAACAAATGTATTCATCAAGCTAAGAGTACCAAAAACCAGAGCATTTCAGCAGCGGCAGCAGCCAAAGAGCCAAAGCATTATAGAGAGTACATCCAAATGGTACTACAGCCAAATTTAGCTCACTATAGAATGTAACCAGCTAATTACTTAATCCCAGTTTTGGGCAAGCTCATTTAGCAACAGAACAATAACTTTTCAATATGCCTCTACATCCTTAGGCCCTAAATACCACATGTCAATTGGATTTAAGTTCACAGGAACTATTTAAACTTGATTGTTAGAGATTTCTTTCATAGAGACAAATGGGTTTTTATAAACTCTGAATTTACAGAAGTTATTTCTAAGCTTTTAATATTTAAATAAATGCCATGGATGTTGGTAGAGATATAAAATCTCCTTCAGTGATACACAGAGCTTTCTTCATAGGCTGCATCTTGCACCTGTGGACACAGGAGTCCCATCTTTTGAATGCAGCTGAGATGTTAGCGTGCAGGGTCTGGTGACAGATCTTTTCACCTGGTTCAAGATTGCAAATGAGTTATTTTTACCTGGTCTCCCTGAAGCTAACTCCTAGGTACAACATTTCCTTTATCCCCCAGGAGAATCCAGGTTTGCCATTGAAAAGAGCAGAGGCAGGGTTTGCCAGGAAGCCAATGCATTACATTTAAAATACAGCCAGCAATCCGCTTGCTCTTCTACCCTCACTTCCCCACAGGCAGGGTTGGCATTCCAGGGCTCCCTGGCCACATCAGTAAGGTGAAGCAGCAGAAGCCCAATGGTCTGCAGTGCTAGGGTTGCCCAGAACACAGTTCCTCATTGAACATGCAGAGTGATATAAATTTAGTATTTTGTAAATATAAATTGAATATTTTATTAATCAAATTTAATAACCATTTCTTTCAGTGCACCATGTCACTTGGTGGACATCTTCAATGACATCCCAGTGTTGTGGCTTAATACATCCTACATTACCAGACCTCCTCCCCTCTGCTGAGATCAGCTTCCTACGCAAAGCCTGAGAAGATCCCCAGTAAAAAGAGTAGCTATGGTCAAGATTGAAAGAAACAGGTGACTAAAATAAGCTGTCTTAACCCTTTTTTTATCTTTTTAAAAAAGCTTAAGAAGACAGTTGTCCTCACTGAGGGTTGTCAGAAACTTGGCATTTTTCTTTTGCAGATCACATATTTTATTGAAATAGACTCATTTCAGTGTTGTCTTTAATTTTTTGTTTGCACATTGTTATTTTGAACAGTCAGGTAGAAATACATATATGTGATTAAGCTTTTTTCTCAATTCTTGATTTGAGTACAAATTTGAAGAATAAAACAAGTGAACAAAGGCAAAGTGAAGAAATTGATGAGCATCATAAGAAGCATATAGAGAAATACATTGTAGGGCAGGGCTGAGTGAATGTTTTTCTCAGGGGAATATTTTCAAAAACCGTAAGGAGTATTTGAGTTAGTTCTGAAGTCTGACAGATTTTTGCAAGTTAAAGTAGCTGAGAGAAATATTTTATTTAAGTAGAGCGTATCTTCACTGCTTTCATTCCTTGCTAGCATTAATGGACACTAAATATCATACAACAATAGGTTCATAATAACAGAAACCAAATCAGCAAATCAAACTAAAACTGCCAATAAATGGATGTTGAGATGTGTGTCTTTAGGTATGTAATATTATCTACATTCTGCATTTAAAAAAAAACCCCACCAAAATTAGCTTAGACAAAAAAGCTTTTTATCATACCTACAGAAAGACACAATCCTTTGCTTTTGATGTATGTTGATGTATTTCCATGTATCAACAGGTTGCTATCAAGTTATAGCACTCTGTCATGTTATCATCTGTTGCCTGATCAGTCAAGATCAGGATCCAGCCGTGTCAGTGTTACGAATGGATGTGGGGTTTAGATAAGCCTTTTTCCCCGGCCTCTGGCAGCGGGCAGTGGCTTTATTGAGATGGCCAGCACCCCAAAACCCACTCTTGTTTGCAAGCTCTTTAACAATGGCTGATTTGGTCTATAATAGAATGAATTATTTATTGACTAGACAGAGAACTAACAGACATAAGACTTAAATCAACCTAATACTACAAAGGAAAAAGGATAAAAAGAGAAACTATTAGTGGATATGTTGCCTACAACATGGCCCAAACA
>VWZN01022246.1:495805-513409 GCA_013396955.1 Regulus satrapa | reverse complement strand
TTTTTTTTTTGTGGGAGTTACTGTTAGTTTGGATTCTGGTTTGGTTCATGTTTTTATTTTTATTTCGTGTTTTTGTTAGTTGATTCTAGTGGGAGCGCTGGAAAAGTTTGGAAATCCCGCCAGACGCGGAGGGCCGTGTTTCCTGTGGGATAGCTGCGGATGCTTTAAACCGCAGCTGAAACTCGATCCCGTTCACACAACTGCAAGTATGGGAGCTCGGTAGAAATCCCACACTTGGGGCAACAAGGCTTTCCCCTAGCCAACTTCGTGACCAGCATTCAGATCTCATCTAGCACATGTCTGGGGATAACCTTAAGCCAGAGCCTTATGTTGCTGCTTGTTCAGTACACTTGCTTTTAAGCTTAGATTTGCTGCTATTTATTTCTGTCAAATGTTTCCCACCTTAGCTGCTCTTCATACAGCTGGGTAGATCTTGAATTAACAAACATCTGGAAAGCTACTCTAGTTTGCACCTGGATGTCCCTCCTCTGCAAAGAAACTGTTGGACAGAATGCTTGTGCTGGTGCAACTCTTTCCCAGGGGACCTTGGCTCTAGTGAGCCTTGTTCTGGAGTGTGACCTGGCAAAGTTGGAAGGTGGAAAAGGAGGAGGGATAGCTTTTCTGGGTGATGAAGCTTTAAAACAGACTTAGGGCTGCTGTCAAATCTTTTAAACCCCAAGAGGGTTTAAATCCCATTTTAATAGAAGGCTAAGGGACAGACAGAAGGGTCCAGCCTCAGTCCTCAGGCAGGTTACAAGCACAGATGACATGAGGCGAGCTAAGCTGGAAATCAGTGCACGAAAGGAGCCTCACTGCAGCCTATAACACAGTTGCAGTAGCACAGCCTCTGCTGGAGCCGCTTGGCACAGCCACTGACATCCTGCTTGAACAGTTCTGTCCCACTTGCATTCCTGAGCCGTCAGACAACAGCACGTGGATGTGCAGGCAGCCGTCAGCAGTGCATGCCTAGCATGTCTGTTACGAAAATAGAAACACAATAGATCTTTCCACTTGCCAGTGTGTCTTTCCCAGTCCTTACCATTTTTTTACTGGCAGTGAAATATAGAGGAGTGAGAGGTGCTGTGTCCCAGCTGGAGCTGACCTGTGCACATCTCAGGGTGTCCTGGTGTAGTTTTAGTTTTTAGGCAAAAGCAAATAATATTGATTTGAGTCTACCCAATGGTTTAAAACAGTCATTTTGTAAATGGAACATTGGAATGGGCCTTTTCAATAATTCTTCTATTCATAATTTGCTTCATCTTATTCTCATATAAATCAGACTAGACCAGTTTGAAAGGCAAGGAGCCTTAGCAAGGAAAGATAAGGCTCGTCCTTCACCCAGGCATCTTACAGGTGCTCTCATTGCCCTTAGCGACCCGGCACACCGGGGTGCCTGATCTACTAATTTCACTTCCATCAGCAGTTGATGCATGACCCCAAGAATCTCCCTGGGCCTGGAGTACACAGTGTACATCTCTTGCATAAAACCATCACTCCATTGGCATGGTTGCATCAACTCATAAAGTTTAAAATTTCACCTGGAAGAGTTGCTTCAATTTCTCTGTGAGTGGTAATAATTAGGTGATAATTATGGGATGCTTCATCAACAATCTGTAATTTAATGTGCCTTGTTGCAGAAATAAACTAGTTAATTTATGGTTTTGATTTTCAGACACTTGCACAAGAATTGTCAATAGACCAAGAGCATCTGAGATCTATAAAATCTACTTTTCACTTGTAGTTCATAATTTCATGCTACTTTTTAAATGTGACTTTGAATTATCACTGTAACCTCCAGTATTTCTGTAAAGGAGAAAGAACTATTCACTATCCCAGGGATATGTGATGTCATACCAGCTGTTTTCTTTTTCCTTTTTTTCCCTAGATCATCTAGATGGAATGTATTATTCAAAAAAAAAACCAAAACCAAAAAAAACCCCCAAAAACCCCAAAAAACCCAACCTGTTCTAGGAGAAACTCTTGAATTTAGTCTAGTTTTCTGAATTAGACAAAGCATTTTGCTGTGTATTTACACTAGACTTTCAATTAACTCTCAGATGTTGGCAACATCTCGGCAGTCAGGGAGACCTTGTGAAGCTGTTTCCCTCCACTTTCCCTCCACAGTAGCTTCCTGTAAGATGTGAAAAAATAATCTGCAAATTTTTTGTGGTTTTTTTCCACCACCGATAGCTCCTAATCAATGAAAATGTGAAATGTGAACATGCAATTTCTTCTAAACAATATATTTGATTGTATATAAATTGTATTTTCATGCACTTATTCAAGATCAAAATATAAGAAACAATATATATGTTGTCTCTGGAAGGGGCAGAGTTTCCCTGGAATAATACCACTTCTGTAGACTTTTTAAGGGACTCTGTTCTGATAGTATCCAGCAAAATAATTTGCTTCTTTGTTTTCTTTTCCTCCACATCTTCCCTTTAAATAAACCAAAGCAAATTTTGCCAGGGCACTTGTCTTGAGAGGAAGGCTACAATATGCATCTGTGCCAGCCAAACAGCTAATTCCCTGTTTCATTTCCTGAAAACACCAAAATAGGGCTGAGCTGCTGGGTGTCTGGACTTCTCCTGCTGTCCGTATTGTATATATTATCTCAGACACTGTTCAGAAGACTATATAAAAGAGCAACAGCAGCTGTGACCAGCCACACAGTAAGTATATTAAAAATCCATCCTTCCTCCCACAAACATATTGAAGTTTGTTTAATATTTGAAAGAAGGCCGGTCCTGTCTAGTATTGTAATATTTTAAAGAAATTCAGTCTGTATTTTTTTATTACCAAGCAGAGTTTGAAGGAATGGGAATGTTGCTTGTTCAGAATGCTGCTAGGGTCTTGGATCCTTTGACTTTTGTCAGTGTGGTGTTTCAGTTTCAGAACTTGCACATTTTGAGTGGTAGGGAAAATATAAAGGGGTCTTGAAAACACTTGTGTGGTAGCAGCCGTCATCATAGACCAGATCCCAAAGGGCAGATTTGCATTGCACTTGCCACCTTAGTCTTTGTGTTGCTGAATGTCTGATCAGCCAAGTCAGAGTTCCTATTCTCTAAGAAGGGTTCTCTGGGTCACTTACTGATGTATTTATTAATGCAAACTATCTGTTCTGCTTTGACAGGAATTTTATAGTAATGTCTTTCTTAGTATTGTTCTACTTTTGCACATCTTTTTATGATCTTGTGCATTTTTCCTTATTTAGCCTTTATGCTGAAAAATGCTAAAATAGTAATTATTATACATGTAAATGGACTTTGTCTGCTTCTTACTAAGAAGAAACCTTTGTTTTCCAGTAAAATCTGTGGATCTGTTTGGAAAAGTCTTTTTTTCAAGGAGACAAAATTTTCACTGGGAAGGTAACATTTGGAGGTTTGTCTCACTTAGAAGTTACTCTTCTTTGAAGGCTAATCCAGCTGAGAAAATCTCTGGCACCATCCTTTACTTTCAGTGTTGTGGAAATGCAAGAGATTTCAATGCCTTGGCTTCCTGAACTAGGATGGTTCTGGGAAGAACTAGGCAGAATGGCTCTGTGGGTCCACATCTTAAACCAATGGCAGAATAGCAACAACAACAACAACAACAACAACAACAACAACAACAATAGTTGATGCATCTTAAATACAAAAGCAATAGTTGATCAGGTCTCTGACTTACATACGTAAAAACAGAAGCAAAAACTGAGCCTGCATGCATCCTTCAGGGCCATGGAGAGATGATACTGGAGCACAGCCTTACTAACTCTGATCTTAACATGCCATACTTGTCCACAGCACCTCTGAAGGAAAGAGTTCTTTTAAACACAAAATGTTAGAGAAGCCAGAATTTAAAAACAGTAAGCAATATATTTCTATACTTTCACTTGAGTCTTGTACTCTACATGAAATACTATTAAAACCTAATTTTATATGCTATAACTTGCAACCACATTCAGTAGGACTTAATAGTTCATTACAATGGCACTAGCTGATGGGATCATATTCAAAGCTAAGCTTCAGAGTCTGGTGGTTCCTGAAGAATCTTCTTTTGTGTTGGGTTGTTTGCATTCAGCTCCTTGGCCAATTAACTGTGCAGAGCTCCAGAAGCAGCAAGGTGTCCCTGTTTTAGTTTGCCCATATTTCATTTATTAGCTCTATAAATCTAGTGTCTTCGTAATCTACTGTGCTGTTGCTCCATGAAGCAGTCTGGGATACCGGCTACCAGGAAACATTAATGAATGGCAGCTGTGCATACAGCAGGGGCTGTATAGATATGATAGAGCAAAGGGGAGGGTCTCCTGGGCATCACTGAGCTGGTGAGTGCCAGGACACTTTAAGTCACCTTTTCCTTTGTCCCCCATCTGGTCCTGCACAAGTCCTGCCTGCAGAAGGTCGTATTTCCGTTCTGACTTGGGGCAGCTCTTTCCTCTTGTGTAGGTAGCCATCATGTTTCTCCAACAGAAGGAGGACTCGTGGCCAGTTTAATTCTTCTGTGTAAAACATCAGTAAGGCATTGAACAAAACATCTTAATTAGCAGCAAAAAAGAAATTTTTATTCCACACAGTTTGGGAAGTGAACACCATACCAAAGGTGGAAAAATTGGAACATAATACTTGAAGTATTCTACTTCCAATATTAATAATACTCATGTAAATACTCATATTTTATTTAATGACTGTGACACCAAAAGTAGGCAGGTAGCAATGAAGTTTGCCTATGAGGTAAAGCTGTGAAACATTGTCAATATAGCTGAAGTCAAAGGCAACACACAAGGTGAATTGGATAGTCTTGGGGATGAGAATAACACTAGATCATGCCTTTGCATGCTGATAATATTTCTCTTATGAGCTGTGACTCAATCTATTTGAAATTATGACCAAGAAGAAACCTGGCCCGTGGTGCTGTTCCTGAAACAGGTAAACTGTCAGTGCTATTTGACTCTGCTTTGGGCTCCTGCCATTTTAAAAGGCGCCCTGACAGCTGATAGACGAAGAGCATAGGTCAGCAGGCCCCCTGCTTGCTGTGTGTCACAGCTCTCAGTGGGCTGCAGAAAGCGAGTGGTGGTGTATTAGTGACCTGCTGGCATTCGGCATCGCTGAATTCATTCTCACACGTGGTGTTCAGGGGAGAAAGGAGGACTTTATCACTCCAGGGAGGAAGCAGACTTTCTACATGGCCTGTGTTGTTTCTGTTTTGCATGGCTTGAGAAATTGACTTGTTGAACTTTTAATCTGAGATGATGTTTTAAATTTAGTAATATTAAAGACATTTCTTCTTTAAAATGCCCTCTATTTTTTTCTTTAGTAGCCCTTTCTCCAGGATGACATGACAAGACTGGTTTTGAGAAGAGGGCCTAAGTAGGGCCAGGAGGAGGGAAACACCATGTGCAAAACAGAAGTGGATAAACCTGCCCATCCAGTCCAAAGATGTGTCTCATGGGGCAGTTTTATGATCCCTTGCATAGCTACTGATGCTTGTCCTGAAAAAAGATAATCTGTTATGATCTTTCCTGACCAAATACCTACAATCCCTTTCTGGAGCTAGTAAAAAATCTTCCTTACCAGCAAAGCTTCAAGTGTATCTCTGCAGAAGGACATAAACCCCAGCAGGACTCCCTTATCACATGGCATTAACTGATGTGATGCTGTCATTTTCGATATGTGTGACTTCTTGCCTCCAACCCCCATGCTGAGATCTCGTGTTCCTTTTTCCCCAGGGTCATGTTGTACACAGAGTCCCCACTGTGGCTTTGCTCTGCTGGGTCAAGGGAAACATGAAATGACAATTTATCCTTTCCTATAAGTGGTTAAATGTAGAGAAAAATAAATGAGAAGTGGTTGTGGATTTCATCTTCAAGGCAGAATTTATAAATCGGGGGAAAATGTAAAGATGGACCCTCTCCAGGGCTTTTGACATCTTGTGCCCGGCTTTTGACATCCTGTGCCTTTAAGAGAGGAGTAACAGGGTGGCATCTTACGGGCTCTGTAACTGTCCCAGATTTTAACTGTTTTCTTCTGAATAGCAAATGTGTGATTCAAAGAGTGCAAAAGATTCTTGTATTTTTCCAGTAGCAGCACTGGAAACATTTCACGTACGTCTAAGATGGAGCACCCATGTAGGTTGTTGGTGTTTTCTACAACTTTTTGTAAGTTTGAGGAAAACTTAATAAGTACTGTTTTCTCTTTCTTTCTTTAAAAAAGACAGGGAGAGAAAGCCTGCATTTTCTGCCATTTCCCAAGAGGCTTTTTATCTGTTTAAACCAACTAGGGATTTTTCACATATTGACATAAGCATTCATTTGCTAATTTGCTGGACATTAAACTGCACAGAATTCTTGAATGAGACTGGAATACTTGGGTACTTAGTGCTGCTCAGACCCCGCATCATTCCCAGTACACATATGGTTTTCCTCCTCTATCTCCTAGATAAAAGTCACTGTTTGATCGCCTTAAGGAAAAGAATGAGTTAAATGGACCAATATTCTAGCCTTGGCTCTAAAACTGGGCCTTTTCAGAAACTCCTCAGCACCTGCAGCAGCTAGGTCATTTGCACATACATAAATAAATAAATTAACAATGAATAAATAATTTAATCCCACCACACAATGCCACCTTGCAGATCTGATCCTTTGCTCCCAGTGAATTTGTCCATTCCTAATTCTTTTTGATAAAGTCCTCAGATACTTGCTGACTGTCAGTCTAATTTTCTTATTGTTTTCGCTTGATTAGTTCTGTATGACCTAAGGTCGCCCTTAAAATCCACATCTCTCGTGAAGACTCCGAAAGACCTTCTTTTTTTCAAAGGGATGGAAAGTGCCTGCCATTTCTCCGGACAAAAGCCTGGAAGGTTTTCAGTTATTAGCCTCCTGAAGCAGCCCTTTCGCTCACCCAAGCGCGAAAAAAACTCATTAGGGGGCACCTTTCTTTCTGGCTTCTTTATCTGACGCATGTAGGGTTTACGTGTTTCAAGATTTGCAGGTCTCGGATGAATTTGGATAGCCTCGCTTTTAACCCTGCTGGACTGTGGTTATGCCCACCACAGACATTTGCCTCAGCTCTGTGCCCTTAACCAGCTGGAGGTGCTTCTTCTTTCTGAAAGCTGCTTTGCTCTGGCTTTGTGGTGCTGCGGCACTGGGGAAGGCACACTCGTGCAGGGGCTGGGTGGAAAGGCAGGCACGCCTGCCAACACGTTGTATCTGGGCATTTTGCCCTTCAGAGGGCATGTGCAAAGCTGCCAGCTCCTGCATTCGCTTCAGCTGCCAGAGGTTATAAATCAGAATAGGATCTGATATGCTGTGCTTAAATACTGCTGCCCAGCAACACCACACCTATGGTTGCCTTTTAAGAATTAAAATCACTGGAAATTGTACTGGCAGGTGTTACAGTGATGAATGTTGCTCACTTGCCTAGGCTCTGGTATTTTGTTAAGGAGAAATCTCGTGACTGAAGAAAAGGTTAGGAGCAAACTGATGGTTTCTCTTTCATAAAAGGGCTGCCTAGTGTCCTTGATGAGAGACCTCAGTTCAGGCTGGGATCTGAGTCAAAAGAGGAGAATGATTCACAGAAATAGAAGGAAAATAAGCACATACAAAAAATGTAGAAGCCAGGAAAATTAGCCAGGGCAGTTATAGAAAAACAGGTATCTTGCTCCTGCAATGCTACTTGTTTTGGTCCTGAGGAGCAGGTTGTCTTCCACTGGCCTAGAACTGACTGATGCCTCTGGGTTAAAATTCAGTAGAAAAGCTCAGGGCTGCAGCTGAGTTCCTACTTCCAAGTAGGAACAAAAAGTGGATGTACAAAAGCATCCACTTTTGTAGCCATTAATCTTTGTCCTGGCCATTTTCAGGGACAGAGTCCTTTTTAGGCTGGAAGAATGTTCCATTATGACCACTATTTTTTTCCAGACCTGCCAGCTCATATGATATCTCCAGTACCGACACTTTACCTCAATCTAGTTTTCCTCTGCAATCCGGTTCCTCTGAAATCTGAATGAGGTAAAGTAAAGGAAATCATGTTCCTAAGGCTGAGCTGGAAGCAAATCCTTGCAGGGTCGACACTGCATTACCAACAATGCATGCATGTATGCATTATTTTTTCCACTGGTATAAATTTTGGGCAGTGATTAGTTGGATGTAGTGTCAAACAGCATGGAAATTATGTGATCTAATCAATAGTATGAAGTAATCGTTACATTATGAAGAATGGCAAAAGGAAGGAAAAATAAGAAATTAGAGAAGAATTTGGGACTGCAACCTGGCAGTAATCATGGAATCATGAAATTATTTCATTTGAAAGGTCATTAAAGATCATCTAGGTAATCTTGACTTGGAGTCCTCTTGTCAGTAGGATCCTGCTTGGTCTTTCTAATCTGTCAACTGATTAATCTCGTCTCCTAGAAAACTTCAGGCTGTGGTAGTGGATCCTGGAATACATCATTGGGACAACATAGAAATTGTGATATTGTCATATATTACAATACAGTATTACATATTGGATAAGTAAAGGCCTCTGAAGGCATCAGAAGACAACCCACAAGGAGAAATTTTATCAGCATGATAACAGGAAGAATCTTTTTAATTTTTTTTTTTTTCATGATTTTCTTTTTCTGCCTCAAGCTATGCAGGAGCATTTTAACCTTACAGAAGAAACACTGTGTAATGATAAAAGAAAGAGTTTGGGTGATTGAGATGAAGTTAACTCTCAGTGTCTCACTCAGGAGACCACATATCTTATGCTGAAGTAGTAAGACAATACAGCCTTGGAAATCGTGGTGACAATAAGGCTGAACCATGATGAGTGGTGACATCCCTGGAGATCCATCATTATCCCTCATTCATAGGATCCGAGCAAGCATCATTTAGCATTCTGGTGTCTATTAGCATGTAAACTATGACCCTTAGAAAAATTTCTGAAGTTATCAATGACTTTTCTGGGAGTTTGCTGGATATGTACACAGTTGTTTGGCTAATAAATAGAATAACCTCCTGTTTTTCTTATAAAATTGTCATTTTCTATTGTTGGGGCTGTCTGTGCAGGGCCAGGAGTTGGACTTTGACGATCATTGTCCCAATTCAGGATATTTTATGATTGCATAATTTAGTGTCCTTACATTCTGTTTCAAGTCTGTTTGCAATCATGGCACATTATTTTAGCGTATGGAGGGAAGGTTTGATAACCAGTCTGAAATACCCCTGGAAATCTAGTTATAGGGACATCACACTGGGTTTTCTCACATTTGTGAGATATTTGGCTACTCCTTGAGCTCAGCATATTTTCCCAATGCCACACATTGTCCACTCTGAAAAGGAGCTGATAATTTAAGATTATGAGGAAGCTCAGCTGTGATTCTGATATGCTGGTAGTCAGGCATGGGCAAATATAATTTATTTCAGTAGGGAAAAAATGGTGGTTGTGAAACTGTGTTTTAACATGGTTAGAAACTGGTTTTCCACTGTTCCAAAAATGGAAAGAAACTGGATGAGTAAGTGGTTCGGCACCAAAATAGCACCTTGTCTAAGTATAATGTTTCTTTTTAAAATGCACAAAGCACAAGCTTCAACATCAAAACTGATTGCTGAAGAATTCTAAATAATAATATATTATTTTTCTAAAGATAGGCTTAAAGATTGTCTATGCTATGATGTATCTATTTATAATGAAATGCCAGTTTCTAAATACACTTATGAGAACACAGAATTATTCACTTCACTCGTGTTAGCAACCACAGCTGGTAAAATTTCAGTGACGGTAATGAAGGAAAGGAAAAGAGAGGAGAGGTGAAAAGAACTGATCTCCATTTAAAGCAATAGAAAGCAAAATTCTCCCCTAGCATGCTTATGTGCTTAATAATATCAATTTTCTTATTCTACATTTAGATGTGTTATACATAGAGTCCTTGAAGCTCTTTTCATGGTGGCAAAGGTGGCAGGGAAATAACATGGCTGTAATTATGCAGACATTTCAGAGCTAAACCAGTGCTGTGGAGGGGCCCAAGCTTCTGAGCTTGACATTTTGACAACCAGATTATGGAGAAAGGACACTGGCCTTCAGTGGATGGCTAACAGTTTTGTCCGAAACAGTGCTTGCTGGAGGGAGATGGTAAATAACCCATTCTTCCCCACATATTTTTTTTCCACCTGGTCTGTAGTGCATGCAACTAGTATGTTAAAACTGTTTGTCAACTGCACAGCTGTTTCAGTTCAGTGTCTGGACTTGTTGCACCTTCTGTCTGTGTAACAAAAAACATGATCTTTTTTTTCATTAAATACATTAAATATTTTAGTGTGGAGTTGTCTAGCCCCTTTGAAATATGTGAGCAGATAAATTAGGCTACTTACCAGGCAAAGATGTGCATGGGATTCAGTTGGCCTGATTTTTCCCCCTACCTGTATATCTGAATCTGACCTATTGATCCCACATTCCCTCAAAATTCAAAGGGGAAACACATATATTCCAAGGAAAATATACTTATTTTTAAAGGGAGAAAATAAAATCAGTCTGATAAATTATCCTCGGGAGCTGCCTGTTTATCCCTCTTGACTAGAGAGAGTGCTTAGAATGATTAATTCATCCTCAAACCCTTTCCTTTGAGGCAGCTAACAGTTTTATGTCAGATGTCATAAATTTCAGTATGCTCTTCTATTATCTCACCACTGAAAAGACATTTTTTTTCCAACCCAAATCATTCTATGATTCTATATTAATTTCCTGTAAAGAATATGCAAAGCTGCAGCATGGAGAATTGCAAAGAGCTTTTGAGAAGACATAATATTTGGTGAAGAACATCATGCCATGTTGCTGCTTGGAACCTCCTCACCATTTGACCTCACAGAGTTGGATTAGCTCCTCCTTATGCACACAAAGGGAGGCTGGCGTTTCCTTTCAGTGTAGATGGTTGTGCCTAGTTTTGGCTTTTTTTTTTTTTGGAGGAATATTTTATGCGCTGAGTACCAGAGGCGGAAGGACCTGTTCTGCACATGACTTCACTTTCATAATCAGCATAATTGTGTGTTTAAGATGAGATTAGGTTATTTTCTTCCCATACATCTTTATAAACCTGTGACTGCGTAGTTGAATTAATAAAATGAGCATGAGAAGCCACTGAAATATGTATCACCTACCTATTTGGCAAGCTCTCTGATGATGCAACTCCACCATTCCTTCTTTTTGTGGAAGCAGCTATAGCTTCATGGATGTCCAGGAAACTGCCACCTGCACTAGCTAAGGATAGATATACAGTGTGTGCATATAGGTAGCAAGCATGTAGGAGTCACTTGTTTGCTTTAGCATGCTCTCTTCTCTGCAGATGGTGCCCTGTAAACAGTGGTACCTTTATTGTAATTGCACTAGTTTCCCTAGATCTTTGCTGTCTAGCAGGTCTTGACATTGTGCAGTAAATTATGTACTCTTGCTCATACTTTTTTTTCAATTACTTTATTGCCTTTTCCAGACATCAGAGAGATTTACGATAATAATTGTGATTAAAATTATTACAGCAGTAATTATTGCAATTATTTCAGTAATAAAGTTCCAAGAGTAGTTTGTTTCTTATTTCTTTAAGAGAGGAGGAAGTACCATATGAAAAAAATTTTGTGGCATAGAAAAATTATTATTGCATCCTATGATAAAAAAGCATTTTGTAATGGAATAGGAAAGACTGAGGTTATATTGATTCCCTTAGAACATTCCAATATATAATTATGTTGGATGGGATGCATACTGTCTCAGGGTTTCCTGAGGTTCTTCAGGTTTGGAAATCGGTTCTCAGTGAATGCCAGTGATCTCTGTTACACTTTTCTCAGTTTGAAGCCGAGTGGGTTTGTTCCATAGCTTCTGTTGTTATTGTTCCTTCTACAGATACCAGCAGCAATTTGATAGTAAGGGTAAATTATTTCTACGCTACCACCTTTAGGAGGAAACTCTATACCCTAACCTTTACTCATGGCTGTAGTGATGTCACCTCTTGTTGTGAGTAAAGTTGTACAGGTGTATCAAAATCCTGTCAGGTGTACCAAACCTTGTGATTGCCCTAGGATACATTTTGATTTGGGGAAAAAAGTAAAAAGACCAATCCTATATCTTAGTCACAAAAGACTGACCTTTAAAGACTTATCTCTGTGAATTCTTCCCCTGGAACGGCACCAATGTAGCATGCATGGGAAGCTATGAGGATTGAATAAAGCCCCATTTAAACAAATAGCAGCCAAACCAGACTAGGAATTACTGAGAAAAATGAGACTGGATCCAGGTGTGCTTTGGAAGAGGGCCTGTATAAGCCTTATGTGTGTAGTACACAATGGTACACACATGATCACATATCCCTCCAGAGGAGGAGAATGGAGGGAAGTGCAAGAGCTGCAGTCTCCGCTCCTCCGGTAGCAGTGAGAAAGCACTGAAACCATGTCACAGCTTCCTGCTAGGGACTCTAAACTGAGCACCTCCTTCCAGCTGATAACCTGAGATCAAGCCCTCCTCTGGCAGACCGCCATCTGATCTCTTCTTTGAAAGGTTGAACCAGCACACAGTGCTTCCTTCAAAGAACACAGAAACCGCTTTGTAGGGGCAGAGTGCTTGTAAGAGGGTGCCTCTAAAGAGGAACACAGTTTTTAGCATTCATCCTTGAGACTTCAACTTCCTAGACGAATGTCTAAACCTCAGCCTAGGAACTAAGGGTAGGGAGATGGAGGTACAGGCTGTCAAATCACAATGAAGGCACTTTCTGCCATGATCCTGGTCCTAAGGCTTCCAGTTGGACTGTGCCCTCCTCTAAATACCTGCCCCCTTTATGGGACTGAAGGCGTAATTTTGGTGCTGGAATTCACAAGAGACTGAGATGAGCTCAGAGCTCAGGCGCTGCCTGGTTTCTGCAAAGCTACTAGGAGGCCAAGATTCTCTAAACAAAGTACTACGGGGTGAGCTGGGGTAAACCCTTCTACATACTCTGGGTTAAGCCCTCAGCAGGGGTAAAAATTATTTCATAATGTTCACCAAAAGCATAAGAAGTGAGTCACAGACCCTGAAATTCCCTGTTTCCTTGAAGGAGTTCCTTGTTTGAAGGGAGTAGACTAGGACTGCACTTGGAGCAATTGTATCCTTACAGTAATTAAAAGTTAAATTGTCTTTAACTTTTCAGAGCATACATGCTAAAGCTGAGATTTCTTGTTAGCAAAAAGTGGGTTTTTTCAGCCTAATTAATTGTATTAATTCTGATGAAGCATAATGCACCTTTCAGCTGCTGTAGCTTGAAGATGAATGTTAAACAATCTTTTTCCTTAGTTTAATATTTTTATTTCATAAATTTAATAATTTAATATTCTGAGTTTGAATCTTAAAAACTAATCTTCTTTCTTCCCATGTGATGTTTCATCCAGCAGTCTTCAATGTTGCTTTTTCTCATCTTTTGAAATTTTTGTTTGCTTGAATATGCTACTCTATATGTTTGAATATGCTACTCTGATAGCTATATGGGTAGCTATCAGAGTTTAAACTTACATACATATTAAAATTACTTTTCTTGTACTTCTTTCCATAATCACTTTTCTCTTCAAGAGAATTCAGTGTTCTTTTCCTAAAACAGCCTTTAGGCAGTATGCAGGAAAGTTTGTTAGAAATAGGCATGATGATTTGAGACTCACCCAAGGTAAATCTGTGCGATCAGAATCTACATCTCAGCAAATATGAAACGGTTGGCTGGAGAGTTTCTTTCCAAAAGTCTGCCTTTGCTGAAAGGCTCCTGTACAAGCCTGCAGCTGCTTCAGTAGCATGTGTCTAATACACAGACTGTTCCACAGAAGGTTTCCTCCTCCTTATAATTAATTCAATTTATAATAAAAAAACCAATCCCCCTGGACTTCTAGAAACTATTTGGTTCTCTCCAAGAATGTGGCAGAAGGGCAAGAATCTGATCTGATTGGTCAGATTGGAATTTGACCAGATTGGACCCTGGCATCTAAGCACTCCTAAGCACTTCTGGCACAATCCTGGTCAAATCATGCAGGCTGCCCTGGTGTACCTTTGAGCCTCAGGAATATCAGCAGCATTCCACAGACCAGTGGGACTGCAAGACTTAGGAAGCAGTGGAATCTTCACCATGGGAAAGGGATCATATCCATACCCCTAGGATGCCAATTATTGTGTGCATTTCTACTGGAACAGATCTGTAATTAAGAGCCTTTTGCTGGTGCAGCTCCTCCTCTTTCCCTCAGCTGCCTCTTTCAAACTCGTGGCTCAGTGCCTATAGGTGGGCTGATGCAGCTCTTTGTGGTCCAGTGCTGCAAGCAGGGTCATGGACCCAGTGTACAATAAAAGTTCTCTTTTCTCGTTAGCTACTGACCTGATTGATGAGATGGCCCAGGAATCACTGTTGTCAGCACTGTTGTCAGTGCTGTCCTGAATCTGGAAGACTTTGTTCAGTGGCATCGGCTGTTTCCAAGGCTGGAAACTCCGCAGTGTGGCACTACTAGCACAGCCCCGTGGTCTTTGAACAATGCATTCAGACTAGTGCAAAACCATGGGAAGAAAGAAGAGTTCTGATCTGTGTTATATATGTTCAAAGCCCACAAACATTTTTTTGCTTATTTAAATAGTAAAAGTGAGACAGTAGAATTTCCTCCAGGCTTTGCCTGTTACCTATTGAAAACGTAAAGTGTTAAGATGGAGAGTTTATGCACAGGCTGCTTATGTCTCTTTGATCTAATTGGTGATGCTTTATTTAAATAATAATGCAAATAAATCCTTGGGATAAGTTAGGAATTTGGAGATGTTTTCAATGATGCAATATTACAGGGATCAACATGGACTCTTCTACTGTCTGAGTAAATAGCAAGAGAGAATCAGTATCAGATGCAGAACTGTAAACTCAGATTTTGCTGTCGTTTGATCCCAACGTGATTATTTGCGCTCAGCATAAAGAAATTACTGAGGTGTGACCATGCTGTACAACTGTTTTCTGGGGTGAGAAGAATTGCAGTGCATGTAGGACAAGGAAAATGTGAGGAAAAGAGAGGAATTCCGATAGCAGGGAGAAGAGGTGGAAAAGAGGGCATGAAAGGCATGGGAAAGGAAGGCAAGACAAACCGTGGCAAAAGTGATGTGAAAGTCTAAGAAGGGGAAAGATGCTAGCTGAAGGAAAGGAATAGGACATGATAGAGCAAATCATTCACCATTTCAGATTTTTAGCGAAGCAGGTGCATATACTCAGGATCTAGTATTTCAGGGACTTTGGAAGTTAAAGTAATTTATTTTCAGGAACAACCACTCCTGATTAATTCCCTGTGCTTGCTGCTGCTGGACACCAGTAAATGGCACTCCTATGCCAGACGATGAGCATTGCCAGCCCAGACAGATACCCCACCTGGGACCAGGTACAGTCTTTAACAGGCTCAGCGCAGGTGTCATCCAGTTCCTACCTGCTCCCACCAAAGTTGGAAGATGATGTTCATGGCAGAGCTAAAGTAAATCCAAGGGGAAAAGAGGCCAAAATCTCTGTCCTATAGGCACAGAAACATAAAATAAAATCAGGACAAATGAGCTGAACCTCTGTCAAAAGACAGGGAACGACTGTCCCAAGGGAACCCCGTATCCCACTGCCTCTGCTGAGCCACCTCTGTGCACAGAGCATGGTGCACAGGTATGGATCTGAGCTGGGAAGGCAGCTCAGCTCCCATGCCTGGTTCAGCTGACTTTAGCAAATTCCAAAATAATTTTGGGGCCAAAGGCAGGAGGGTGAGCTCAGAGCCCTGAAAGAGTGGAGGGAGGGGAGACCTTTATCCTAAAGACATTGTAAAGCCGAAGAGGGGTTTATCCTCCACAGCTAAATGAAAATGAAAAGAAGGAAAAAAAAAAATCCAGGATAGAAACATTGGAGAGACAAAGACTGTCATGGACCAGTGCGAGTTTGCAAAATTATATGTAAATGACCCCAGTTTTGACCATGGTGGCCCTCTGCTAATCCCAGAGAGAAAATCTACTTAGCGAAGGGAAGTTTTGTTTAATTTGGTTAATAGGGACCAAAATGCTGAAGTTGGGTTTTTCTTTTTTTTTGGTTGTTTTTTTGTTGTTGTTGTTTTTGTTTTTTTCAGGGAAATGCCATATCTTTAATGCTTCAGTGACAAAGTGGGATCACAAGAGCTTAAAGCACACAGAATAAAAGCCATGTAGCATTTTGTCCATATTCTGCACCCAGTGCTGATTAAAATGAGGGTTGGACATGTGTTTTCATAATAGGCACCAGCCATTCCTGCTGCTGAATGTGTTTGGCTGAGTCCATATTGTTCTGTGTACACTCACCAGAAGAGAGGTTCCCTCTGGATTTACCATCCTAAAGGTGTCCCAAGGAAATGAGGGCGATTTTCTCCGCTCCCTAGCTGACTCACCCTCATCTCGCCGTGTGACCTTTTCCCGACTAATCTGGGATAGGAGCTTTTCCTGTATTTACAGGTTAAATGGAAGATACACATTCCACTTTTTACTCATTGTGATGAAGATTTTTTTGTCTGTCTCCGAATAAAGGGGCGGGTTGGTTTACAAATTGCGGGTCAGCCCACTCCGCGACCTGGGCAAACAACCCAGGTCAAATCTCCTCAAAGCCTCCCCACCCAACTGGAATAAGTTAATTTATCCCTCGACGGCTCCGGCTCCGTCGGACATGCCCGGGCTGCCCTGCTTCCAGAGGCTATGGAGACACCCGGGACGCTTGGCTCGGCGGGGCTGGAGCTGCCCCGTCGGGAGGGAGCCGTGCCGCTGTTCCGCGCCGGTGGCGAGGCTGGAAGGACTCGCTCCCGGAGCTTCCGCTGGTTTTATTTTCGGCGCCCCACACCTCCTCAGCGGCCGCCTGCCCTCCCCGCCCCGTCCCGCGCCTTCACCATTATTCATCCTCCTCTGAACAAGCTGCGCCGCAGAGAAGTTCGCTGGCAGAGCACGGGAGAGACGCCGTTCCGACGCATTCCTCTGGAGCACCCCTCCACGGGCGCGTAGGAGGGCAGCACCCGCGGGGTTTGCAGGGGAGTGGGGCATCCTCCGCCTCCGGGCCACCCCGGCACTCCCTCCCAGCCTCCGGTGACAGCCTGGGAGCAGAAGCCGGGCGGCACCGACACCGGCCCGCCACGGCCTGCCCCGCCTGCCCGAAGCGCCAGCCACGGCCGGTGCGCGCAGCAAGCTCGCTGGCCCTGGCTCACCGCGTCTCGTTCGTGGGATTTTTTTTTTGCCCCGGGTGGATGCGTGGGGAGACTCCCACCGCTACCCGAGGAAGCTCCCTCCCGGAAACAAAAAGCAGCGGCGGGTATAAACGTTTATTCCAAGGCATCACTTGTACAGGCACTGAACCCGGAGGTGGGAAGACGAGCGGGTAGGGGCAGCTTCAGGCCCCTGGAGAGGGCGGGCGGGGGCAGATCTGGGCCCTCGGGGGCTCCTCGCCATCCGAGACCCCGGCGCATCTCCCTGCCCCCGGCAGCCTCCCCGTGCGCCCGGGTGTAACCCGCAGTGTCCGCGGTCATAAATAGGTGTTTCTTTCAGGCGGGACGAGTCTCTATAGCATGGAGGGGTGCTGGCCCGGGGGCAGCCCGAACGCGTTGGGGTGGGAATGGCCGAGGAGGTTGAGGTAGGGGCGGTGCGCGCACCT
>VWZN01022246.1:462283-485524 GCA_013396955.1 Regulus satrapa | reverse complement strand
CCCCCCCCCCAAAAAAAAAAAAAAACAAAACAAAAAAAAACCCCAAAAAAACAGCTTAATGTCGAACAGTGTTAAGACTCATGGCAAATAGGCAAGCTTTTCTTCCAGCACAGGAGGATCGTCACCGGGGATGCTGCTCGGTTCCCTCCTGCCGCGTGGAACCTACAAAGTTTTGTGGAAAACTTTGGGAACATTAGGCGTTGGCTACTGCCCTCTAGTGATCGTCACCGGCGCCTGAGGTTTCTGACTCGCCTTTTATTTTCTAATCAAATTGCTAAAAATAAACTTGGTGTGTGATCAGATGCATGAAATTCAGTATTATGAAACATTGCCTGATTCATCAGATCTCAGAATTTACACCAGATGATGAAATGTTCCTATCATGGACACCAGCTGATACAGCTCTAAAAATACAGTTAATGTAATCCAAGCATGCTGTTAGGCATTTGATTATCACATAAGTTAATATTTCCCAATTCTTAAGAAACTGATATACTTTGGTTTTACTAAGCTTACTGATAGAATTTTTAAAATAAAACCATTGCTGCATTTTAAATGTAGCCTTTCAATAATAAGCAAGTCATCCTTCTTTCAAAAAAACCCTCAATATAAACAAAACAATGACTGTGGGAAACTTTATAAATATAAATTATTGAGAAACAGAATATTTGGTTCAAGTCATGATTTAGCTGAGTTTGTGAGTAGCACTAGACACCTCTCTGCCTTTTTCTTCTTTTTTCCTCTCTGCTAAAATGATCAAATATCCGCTAGTTAAGGAGTAGCGTGTGTGGTTTTTTTGCTGTAGTTATTGGTGCAAAGTGCTGAGCTCCCCAAATAAGTGCTCGTCAAATGTTCCTGATGGAAGGGTTGTTTGAGCAGAATTCTGCTGTTGGCATTAGAGGGCAGCCTTGAGGGTTTATTTTATTTATTTAAAATATCAGTCTGCTTAGGATCTAATTTAAAGCAGCTTAAGGCTATTTTTGCTCTAAACACAATACAGTAATTAAAAACCCCCTGTCTCATTAAGTCCAGCAGCCAGCTGTGTTGCTCAGGACAGATGAATATCAACAACTGCGGGTGAGGGACAGCTGGATTGCTCTGCAGGTAGAACAGCTGCAATTATGAGATCCTCAGAGTGACAAGTGTGTTGATCTAATTGGCCTGCGTGTGAAAGCCACCAGGCAAGGGAGTCACCTTTACTTTAATCCTGCCAGAGTAATTGAGTGGTTCACAGCTCTGACTTGCTTTCAGTAACACAACTTAGTGGAATGAATGTGCTTAAATTCTCTCCAGAGTCACACAGACTGCTCCAGGATTTGAGTCTTTACACATATGTACAGTGCAGCTTATTTGTTCTCCCATGCCTCTTGTGCTCTTGTTTCTAGGCCCATGAACACTGCTCCTCATCATCTGTAGGTACCATGTCTTCTCATTTCATCACTTACCCTTAGACTTAAATAGGGCAAAGGTTACAAAAGTTCTTGGCATCGGCCATATAATGGAGGAGGAAAACAGCATCAGCAGAGAGGCTCTTGTGTAATCTACTGATATTTTTGGGGATATGTTAGGGTAATAAAATGTTTGCTTTGTCTGCTGATCAGACTGCCTCCTATACAGTAAAAATTATCTGTTGTAGAAAAATGTCTCTGAGGGAGCTTTATAAAATGAAACCTTACAAAGGTGTGAGAATAATTTACAAAGCCCAGATTTATATTACTTACAAGGAAAGGTTCTGGAGCAAATAGAAAGCAAATTATCTTTAATTAACATCAGATTGTCAGAAGATAATGATTCATCCATCACCTGAGGGCAGGGAAAGGTTAAAAAATATGTGTAGAAAAAATTATGAGCTAGAGGAGAATGTGTTTCAGATCCTGAATCACCTCTGCATAAAGCGTATTCATAGCTGCTCTGTTTCTTGATGATTGTTCCAAATTCAGCAATCACTTGTGTTGAAATAATCTTGAATGGTCCTAAAAATAGCTTGATACTGGAGATGCCAATTTTTCCAGTCATTTCCCTAAAATGTCAGCAGAATCATTGGCTATGAGAAATCAATGCTCTGTCTTCATCTCCATAGGAAGGTGATGTTTGTCTGCTGCAATACTGTGCTTTCCAAAACAGCATCCTCTCAGTTCCTACAGTTTTCAATGTCTTCTACATACCTTTGAAGATAACCTCATTCATGACTGACAGCTGCAGAGGCAGGAAAATCTCATGTCTCCTAAGCTGGTAATCATTCAAAAAGGTGAACAGGGATTTTACCAGGTGCTTTGCTAACAGAGCACATATTTCCAGGTAGTGAGGTGAAACAGAAACTTTTCAGCTTCAGGTTCTCTAAAAACTGGCTAAACCTGAGTCAAGCAGGTTTTTTCCCCTTGATCTCCTGAAAGCCTTTTTCTCTTGCTGCTGCATACATCTGTGCAGAAGAAACCCACCAGGGGTTTTTCCCGCTCCAATAAGAGCCATACTGATTCCAGCAAAAGCCAGGAATCTGGAAAGGCTTGATTTCCACTAAAATCAGCCCACAGCAATGCATTTTGATATTAGATACAGAGAAATATCTTAAGTATCATTAGGAGCGCAGCATTTGAAATGTGAAAATCCTGATCATCTCGTAGTTTATTGCTCCAGGTGCATCAGTCAGCCAGCAGTAAGCATGCTCTGAAAACAACCAGAAAGTCCATAGGAGGATGGTCTCAAATCTTTGAAAACCTAATAAACAGCAGCTCAGTCAAGCAATAGACTCTGCTGCTCAAACATATCCCACACTGTTGTTTCTGTGGAGGCACTTGCACATCTTTGGCATACAAGTCAAACTTACACAATTAACGTACTACAGCAGAGAAGAACAGAAAATCCTGAGTTGGAAGGGATCAACAAGGATCATCAAGTCCAGGTCCTGCTTTTGCACAGGACACTGCAAGGGTCATACCAGGTTATCTCTTGAGAGGAACTGAGAGTGCTTGTTCAAACACTTGAACTCTGTCAGGTTTGCTGCTCTGAGCACATCCTTGGGGAGCCTTTTCCAGGCTTTCTTTTTGGGTGAAGACCATTTGCCTCATATCCAACCTAAACCTTCCCTGACCCAGCTTCAATCCATTCCCTTGGGTCCTGTCACTGGTCACCAAAGAGCGGAGATCAGTGCCTGCCCCTCCTCTTCCCCTCATGAGGAAATTGAGACCACAATGAGGTCTCCCCTCAGCCCCCTCCAGGCTGAACAGGTCAAATGACCTCAACCACTCTTCATATGGCTTCCCCTCAAGGTTCCTCACCATCTTCCTTGCCCTCCCTTGGATGCTCTTTAGCAGCTTTATATCCTTCTTACATTGTGGTGCACAAAACTGCCCCCAGCACTTGGTGAGGCCACCCCAGTGCAGACCAGAGCGGGACAATCCCCTCCCTTGCGTGGCTGCCGAAGCTGTGCCTGATGACCCCCAGGACATGGGTGGCACTCCTGGCTGCCAGAGCACTGCTGACTCACGTTCAACTTGTCATCAAGACCCTTGGGTCCCTTTCCATGGCACTGCTTTCCAGCATTCTTATTCCCCAGTCTGTATGTTCAGGGTTCCCCTGTCCCAGGTGCAGGATCCAGCAATAATTTCCTTGTTGAACTTCATGCACTTGGTGATTTCTCAGTCTCTAATTGGTCAAGGTCTCTCTGTAGGGCCTCTCTGCCTTTGAGGGAGTAGACAGTTCCCTAGTTTCGTATTATCAGCAAATATTCAAGCTGTTTATGAAGATAGTGAAGACACCTGGACCTAAAACGGAGCCCTGTGGAACCCCACTACTGACTGGTCACCAGCCAGAATATGTGCTGTCATCTAAAACTACAGAGTGGAAGAAGAAAAACAATTCATCCCAGGAAACAGCATCTTAGTAGCTTTCTCCAGTATTATAACTGGCCTACTCCCTTTGGAGGTGGTGATCTGCCAAGCCCCATCTTTCTTCAGGCTGTCCTCAGATGGTCTTCCCTCTGCCCTGCTCCTGGTTGCCAACACACATCTCCGTGGAAGAGAGAACCCTGTACATATTAGTAAGTGATAAAAACTGACTTTAATCCCTGCACCTGAATTGTCACAAGTGTTTCCATCTGTCTAGTTTGATAACTGGTAATCCCATGTGAAAAAAACTTGTGTGGGGACGGAGTCCTGTCACAGCAGATCTGACTTATGGGGCTGGGCTGGGTTGCACAAGGGAGGCCCAGGGAAGCTGCCAGCAGCCTACCCCACTGCTCTGCTCAGCTAACTGAATAACAAGGGAGGAGGATGATGAAAGATAAAAATTAAAGCTGGGAGAGTAACTGATGTTTAAACATTGAAAGTTTTTCTCTGGTGTCTGCTGCTCAGGCCTGCATAAAGCTGTTTGCATGCAAATGGTGAACTTGCCCATGCTAACTGCTGCTCAGGCTCTCTTAGCACGCAGACCCATCTGAGGAAACTGCCAAAACACTGCAGGTCAGCAGGAAGGAAATACAGCATTTTATTGATGAGGCATCTAGGAGAATTTTGACAACCATTTCATATTGATGGAATAAATCAGTTTAGCACCACTGACATATACATAAGATACTCTGTGGCAGTTGGATAAGAGGTAGCCCAGGAGGAGAGATCATCAAGTTTCTCATAAAGATTATTTTCCCAGATATTTTCTGTCATCTTCCATTCCTTTTTTGTCTCGCTTTTGTGCTTTGGAATACCTTCCTCCAGTATCCATCTGCTTATACATGGCCAGGATACACACAGCCACAACCTCCCCCATTTGAGTTGGATCTGTGATCAAAAACCTATAGGAAACATTTATTTGCTTGGTAATTTGGGATAAAGATTGTCCAAAGATAACCTGATAGAAACAGGTTATTAATTCAGCACTTTGGCACATTGCTTTTACTTCGAGTATGTTATGCTTTATTTGTTGGAAATAATTTGGTTAGAAATAATTACAGGAAAAAGGTGGCTGTCTTGCTATGATGGTACTCAAGAGAAAATGTGCAGTGAAAAGCACTGGCAAGCAGCACATGCAGCACTGCAAGAGATGCATTTCAGTGCATTTGTTGTATAAAACACAAGCACCACTTGTGGCTTTAAGCCTGTTCTTAATGCTGCTAAACTAAACAGATTTACATAAAATCTGAAGAGGCATGTGAAGTGATGTTGAAGTGTTCTACCTTTTTGAGGTATTTCTGTGGTATGCATCAGCAAATTGTTCTTATTACACTTCAAGCTGGCTTGAAAGCTAAAAGCACAAATGAATCTGGAAATGAAATTAGGAGAGTGCGAGGCTGGGGTTTGGGTTTTGTTTTGTTTTGTTTTGGTTTGGTTTTTTTTTGTTGTGTTTTGTTTTGGTTTTGTTTGTTTGTTTTTAAAGACCTCTGTCTTTTAAAAAAAGTATCTTAATTTAAAATGTTATATTAGCCAGATGAGATTTCTCTGCAGGATGGGAAGGAGACTGTCAAAAAATATGTTGACAAAGTAATAGACTGATGAACACTAGGGGGCTGTTTGAACACTAAGGGGCTGTTTTAATGTTAATTTTAGATTACCACCAAGGTCAGAAGTCTGAGCTGTCCTCTTGACCATCATGACAGGAATTGGATACAGGAGAAGTTGGTCAAGGATGTATATGAGAGGCTGGATGGACGTAACTGTACCTGATGGCAC
The DNA here is from genome assembly GCA_013396955.1 of Regulus satrapa. Taxonomy (NCBI): domain Eukaryota; kingdom Metazoa; phylum Chordata; class Aves; order Passeriformes; family Regulidae; genus Regulus; species Regulus satrapa. Next base: position 479,864 of record VWZN01022246.1, on the reverse strand, counting down.
CTGGAACAGGATTGTTTAATTCTAAATTACAAGTATGCTATTTTTATTAAGCAATGATTTTCATCCACGGTTTTGTAAGCCCCTGCATTGGAAGTTCTGTTACTTGAACCCTTACCTAACCTTGGCCTATAGATATTTTCCTTTTTATATATAGACATTTTCCTTTTTATAATTATAGCTTTTCATTATACCATCAACATATTTATGCCGATCAAATCATTCTGCTACTGATGTCAACCCTAGAGTATTTAGGCACAGCTTCTGGGTCTTTATTTTTGGTCTTCCTCTTTCTGTGTGGGCTGGCCTTGCTACTGCTTGCATCTCAAACCATTCCTATTCTCTTGTGGAAGAGGTCTTGGAAATCACCCTAGTCATGGCAGTGTAGGTGTTTGTGATATTGTTATATTATTATTTTAGACTTTCTCTATTTGGCAGTGTTGCCTGGGTGCCTCTCAGCTGTCTGCAGAGGAGTGCTGAGGCTCAGCAGCTGATGCTGCAGGCACTGACTGCACGGTGCATGGCAATGAGCACAAGGAGAAAAGGGGCTATGGCTGCTGTCAGTCCTGGTCTTGGATGCTCTCTTTCAGACCAAAACTTATTTTATTTCCCAGCTATTGGGCCTTTTAATTCCAAAAGAGTCCATGTGAAACTATTGGAGTAATTCCATTAACATCAGAGGACATTAAATTAAGTCTCTGATGGCACTGGACACTTCTGTTTTCACTTGTTAACAGTTTCAGCTACTTAATATTTTTCTTTAAACTTACATGTTAATCTTGTTAATTTTCTAAACATGGAGTTTAAACACTAAAAGGTCAGTACATACTTTCTATGGTAATGATACTACTGGTTTTTGCACTGAATATTTATTTCCATTAAAAAATACAACTCTATTTTTAAAGGCAGGTAATGTCTGAAGAAGTCTGTAGTTTTTCAGATACGTGTGGAATCAAAAGATTTAATTCAGCTCTGCTGTATTGCTTCTCAACTCAGTGAATTTACATTAATGTTAAATTTGAGCAAACCTTTCCAGGCAGCTGTCAATCTGCCCTAGTCTTTAACCTCACTGTTAAAAAAAACTCTAAAATAGGTTTTGGAGATCTGTTTGGTTGTAAAAGAGAGAGAGATATATTTCTTCTTTATTCATAAAAACTGAACACATAAAAGAGTACTTGAGCTGCAAAAATGTCTTGTAATGCTGATGTTCAAGCACAAGCAATTACCAGATGGGTGCCAGGAGAAGAAAGATCTGTAGGCAAGGAAATGAAGAGCTCCAGAATGTATCCCATCCAGCAGGACATGGTGCAGGGAGTCCACACCTAGCATTAGCAGAATTTATGGGAGTCCATGAGAAAAAAAGAAAAAGAGAAAAAGCAGCTTTCATTCACAGTTTTTATACAGACTCTCTTTACTGGAAGTTGGGACACACCTTCTTTTTCCTTCAACGCCTTTTTTATGTGCCACTGTTGTGTTATCAAAGTGATAAATTGTGGCCTCAGGCAAAACAGTTAAAGGGAGAAGGAGAACAACAAAGAAAATTTAAGAAGCAAAACAGACTAATTTTCCTGATTTGATCTATTATACCAAGGAATTATTTTTCAAGTTGCATTAGCAGTAATCGCTAAACGTCCTAGGCAGAAAGCTCAGGGGAGCACTGTAGGGAATTTTCCAACCCTGGTAAAAGGGAGAAATAAATCGCTTAATAAGCTATTCTCCATTTTTAATCCTTATTACATTTCACCCTAATCGCTGAGCATTAACAGCAGTGGCTGTAATAGCAGAAGTTGTAAATTATTTTTCAGATCAGACAGTTTTCCCTCTTTTTCTGAGAACTTCATTCTCCAGTACTATTTTGGGATTTTTGGGACCTTTATTTAGCAGTGTAAATTTTAATTTCCAGAAGCACAGAAGCAGATTTTGTAATAAACTTGCTGAAGGCAAATTGCTGGTATTCAGTATCAATGAAATGCTGTTGCCAAGAAGTGTAAGATTTTTAGAAATTTTAAGAGCCAGATAAGCTCAGGTACTTAAGTATGTTGCTACGATTGTATCTAGGACTGCTTCTTTTCCAGTGGAATTTGTACTCTTCAATCAGTGTGAAAGGTTTGTCAATGGAGGGCTTAACCCGATAAGCAAACAGTCAAATACCTAAATAAGCTCTTGCTAAGGGGGTGTTGTTTTCCTGCGCTTCTCCGAAATAACATACATGAAAGATGATACAATTTGACCTCTAAACATGCTGTGAAGATTGGTAAACAATCCAGGGCATCTCCCACAGACTGAGGAAAGCTCTTCCAACAGATAAAGATTGGTTGCAGCAATACTAGGTTTAAACAGTGGTTTTGATGTTTTCTACTATTTGACCTATTTTTATGGTCTTTTTGTAGAAAGTCGTGTTTTCTCTATCTGACCTTTTTGGCATTTGTGAGCTGCATTTGGAAATGAGCCCTGAGCCTCACCCCAGGTATCCCACTGGAGAAATGGAGACTTGACCCTTCAGTTAATCACAGGGATGTCCTGTGCAATGCTTGAGATAAGGTACATCCCTCAAAGCAGCACCCAGAGATGAAGTACTCCTGTACCGCAGCCTGGTGGTTACCCTTGCCAGGCACACAGGAGACAGTGGTTACCTTCCTCCTGCCACCAAGGCCCCCATGCCTGCTTTCCCTTGGCAGGCTTTTCCCATGTTTTTCTTCAGTTTTCTCGGTTGGGTATGTTCGCTTCTACAGCATCATCAATGTAGTTTTCCAGATGAGATATTTAACTGAGGTTTTGTAATTTCTGCACAGTTGTCGTTCATCTCTTTCCAATGCAACGAATTATCTTCCTGATGCCTCCAAATGGAACCTGGGTTAAAGCAGAGGGTTCTTCTTTAGATCCGTAATAAGGTCACAAAAATGCTGGTCTGGCTATCCCATGTCCCAAATTGGACATTTGACAGTTTTCTTGGAGATTTGATCCATGATACAGCTGCAGTTCACAGTCCATGAGAGACCAAACAGTGTGTATTTGACTTGGACTGACACATCAGCTCAGCTCCAAATTTTGCCCTTCGTCATTCTTGCATTCTGCATGTTGTACAATTTTGCAGTCTAAATCACAAATCATTTGGGGATTAAAAAAGTCAATATTTTTGAAAGGAGCAGGGGAAGAGGGAAACTCTTTCAGCAACAGCTTGGCCTGATAAGAGCAGAGCAGTGCAGGCATATATATCTCCTCTGGACTTATTTGTATTCCACATGGATGTGATCCTGTGCAGCCTGCTCTGAGTTAACCTGCATTGGCTAAGGAGTTGGACCAAATGTTCTCCAGAGATCCCTCCAAACTGCAACCACTGTGAGATTCTATGATGAAGCATAGAAAAAAATTCGGCACTGGACATCTTTCTGCAGTATTCTCTGATTTCATGTGGACTTTGGCAGTGCTATCCTTTATGGCTCTGATTCACATGTGCTTTCATCCACTGCTTCAGATTCTGTGCTCACAATATCAGAGTACTGCCATAGGTCAGTGTGATGGCCGTGCCTTACTTTGGCCAGCAAACTCTCTTTGTTTTGTCCTAAGTTAATTCCGAATTTCCCTGTACTATTTTGCTAAACACTTCTTGTCCCAAATATGAATTATGTCTCTTGTTAGAGGTTCATCAAACTTCATAGTCACAGATCTGCTTGCTGTTTCCCCTTTCTTTTTGTATTTTGAACTATACTACTTACACGTCTCAACTTTATGAGGAAACTTACTCTTCACTCTTTTTTTACAATGTTTCACGGTTCACTCTGTTTTCTTTAGTCAGCTGGAAACTCCTACAAAGTAGTTTTGCGCTGCCTGTTACTAGAAATGAGGCTGATTTCTGCTTGTTTTCCTTTTTGCTGAGACTCAGAGCTTGTGGGTAAAACATAGGTCATCTTCTCCAAGGTGATTCTTCTGGTTTCTTTTCCTGGGTTCAGTATACACTAAGAGCTGTGACTGTTAGTGTATCTGTGACTCTTGTCCTGGAGAAAAGACAAGAGGTATGATGACTTTAGAGGAATTGAGCTCTGGAGGACTGGTGTATTTTGTTTGGTAACAAGGTGAGCTGGCCAGCCCCTGGAAGACTGATGAAACTGGTAGATGTTTTTAGTGGGACAGCATATTTTATTCAGGAGGACCCCAAGGAACAAAGCTGGATTATTTTGGCAAGTCAATGTTGAAAAATAATATCGATCTACCTACCACTCACACTTTCTTATTATATTTCTCTTATGCTTCAGATATTTTTTTTTTCCTTTTCGTGGGGGTGATAGGAAAGAGTATTAACCCAAAATGTAGTGTAAATGTAACATCTTAGGAACTGCTTGAGGGATGACTAAAAGTATTGCCACTGACTTTTCTGACAGGCGTTTCTTCTGCATTATGCCTTTCAGCTAGAGACTCCTTGGTCAGAAAGGTGTGGTGAACCTCTTGATTTGTTTACTTGATTTGAAATTAGTTTTTAAACTACGGGCTTTATCCTCTCCTGTTACTCAAGAAACTGTCACTGAGACCTGGAGTTTCAGCCTAATCGTGTTGCCATTATTGAGTCTGTCTGCACTTTGTACTTTAGATAAAATAGAAATAACGTAAGGTGAAATTTTTTACTAATAGATCGTCAAATGTAGTAAAGTACTTTTAAAACAAATGGGTATTTGTAAACCTTAAATGTGTGTAAGAAAAAAAGTTATAAAAAAGTTATTTGAAAATGCCATCATGATATGGTGCTAAAACAGCTTCGGGGCACCTCTGCCGGCACACTCTCCTGCAAAAGTTGAATATCTATTTTATAGGGAACGACAGCATTGTTTACAGGGTTTTTACAAATAATAGAAAACAAATAACCTTTACAAGCAGTAGACATGTATGAGGTATTTCAAAAGGATAATTGAGTTAAAATTGTATAAAGTGACGCAACATGCACAACTTTTATCAGCAATACATTGAGAACATTTTGTGACTTGGGAAGAAGGCTCTTCAAAGGATTTGTGTGGGACCAAAGAGTCACTTTGGCTGCCAGACAGTTGTGCAGGGGCTCCTTCAGTCTTTGGCCAGTTGTGCACATCCAGTCTAATCTGGTTAGTCTGTAGATATGTGGGTTCACCTATAACATATGGCATATATTATCATGTTTATGTGGGCTCTGGGCCAACAGCAAGAAGCATGAGTGAGTTAGCATGTTGAAATACACAGATGTGAATATTAATATGCAAGATCATTAATGTTTTTGTTTGAGTTTATCTCATTAAAAGCTGTGCTCACTGTATTTTGGGAGACTGAAGTGGTTTTGTTTATTGGGGTTTTTTTGTTTGTTTGTTTGTTTTTTTTTTTAAATGTAGAATCACTTGATGGGCACACTGTGCAGGTTGTACAATTATTGTGAAAATGAGAGTCGCCTTTTGTAACCTCCTCCCTTCTTTATTAGGTTATCTCTTGCGTCAGTGATTCTCTCCCTAATGAATTCTAATTCTCTGTACCAATGGGAGCAGTTCGATCCTATTTTGTCCCCTCAGGGCACCTCAGCATATGTGAATGGTTAACTCTGATCTCAGATAACTGGCTGCATTCTTTCGGGAAGCCCAAGCCAGTGACATTATTTTAACCTTTTACCTACTTAACTTTTCCCTAACAGCTACAGTTCCCTCTGCTGTATCTACCTTGCATACCCAGCTAAAGGCTCAGATACTCACAGCAGACACATAACACATGCAAAGGACATATGCTGGTAACTTGCAAAATACTATAGTTTTCCTCTCTGTTATTGTCCAGTCTTTGCTGCTGAAGGAACTGCAGAGATGACCATTTTGAATACTTCTGCAGTGGGAATCGTGCATGTTTCTCCAAAATGTAGTGTCACAACAGGGTTGGCAAAGACTGCCTGAAAACGAGCGCTGGCCCAAATTGCTACAACAGGCTGATGAAATTCTGTGGAAAAAGCAGTGTCGCAAGTCAGGCAGAGGTGAGCAACAGGCACGGGGGCTGGGAGTATGGAGAGTCCAGACTCCAGGAAACCCAGTCTGCTGAGGCCTCAGAAGATGCAGAGGTCAGACAGTCAGCCTCTGTAAGAGAGCTGCCTCTTGCCCAAGGGTCACCATGGTGCCGATGACCTCGGGGAAGGAGCCCAGCTCAGCCTAGCTGGGCAGATGAAATGTGAGCTACAAGATCAGGACGCACCTTGGACGTCTTTTGCAGTTTGGTGTGTTTAAAATACAGCTTGCATTCATGCCAAGGTTCATGGACCTGACCTTGTTGGCTCACAGAAACTGCAGAGGTTGATGGATGGTCATGGGAAGGGCACCTGGAATATCTTGGCTGCAGCACACACAGATCACAGGGATGTGGCCATAGGGTTTGCAAGGATTTCGCCAAGAAATCTGCCTGCACATCTCTGTGCGGAAACAGTTCTTGGGCAAATAGCCCAAGGCTGTGCTTTGGTGGAGACTCTGCCATCAAGGCTGCTTGGATGGGTGGAGGACCTGAAGAGGTAGAGGGCCATTCAGTTATCTGCAGTGACTGATTATTCTTGTGGCAATGGCATCAGCATTAAATTCTGACCTTTCTATTCAACACTGGAACCCAGGAGAAGATAATCCAGACTAAGGCAGCTGCTTTCAAACTAGTTTTACTAATAACAATAATTAGTTTTACTAATAACAATATTTGGGATGGTAAAAATGGGGAAAAGTGAAGACACCGAAGTAATTTTGGCTTTTTCCCCCCCACACACCTTTTTTTCTTTTTTCCCTGAAACATCCCACTAAGCTATACTTGTTCAGAAAAAAACAAACAAACAAAAAACCTCAAACAAACATTCCTTTTTGGTTTCTGTTTATTTTAAAATTAAATTTGGGTTGAAAAAACAATTTGAAATGAGAGGCTGAACTTTTGTACTAAAAATGTCAAAAGGAAAAAAATAAAATGTAATGGTTAGTAAAAGGGTGAGGTGGAAGCCTGAAGCTGTTGATATTGATATTAAAAAAATGGTGGCTAGTATTGAGCTGCAGGGAAAAACACAGTGACCTACAGATCATGGGTTTGAAATCTCTGCGTACTGGGCCAGAGATTAAAACAATAATTGTTCAGACACAATTATTTTCAGGCTGTTGTCTTCAAGGAATACTGCCATTTTGCTTATTTATATTGAGATTTCTGTGCAGTGTTCTTCTTTGCCCCCACTTTGCCTGAGGACCAGTTGAGTAAAACAGATACTTGAAAACAAAATAGGAGGGAAATATTTCCTTAAATAAAGTCGTCAAGCATGGAAATGTTCTGCCATAGGTGTTCGAATTATTGTTATTAATTACTAGAGCATGGAAGATTGCTTTTAGACTGAGTGCTAATAGATTCTGACCAAAGAAATATTCCCACCCTGAGGAGCTCAGTCTGGGTCAAAACCCACCCTGAGGAGCTTAGCTTCAGTCAAAGGCTAAAGGAATTTTGGCAGGATAGGAGGAAACTAAGAAGCTGCAGTACAGCCTGAAAGACGATGATGCCAGCAGACCTCTTCTAATGGTCTTCTTGAAAGCCTTCTTTGTGAAGTAGTGTTTTAAAAAAGCATTAAGATGGAAGGAAAGCATGGAAGCACCCCGGGAAGGCAGTGACTAAGGGTGTTGTCAGTAGCTGGGAGAGGCTTTTAGCTTTGCACTGGAGAGAAGAATGGCAGGTAAGCTCCTGGGAGAGGGGAGGGGATGGACACAGGCATGAGCTACATCCATCTCTCAGATGGGGTCACCAGTGCACAGTGAGGAGTTAAAGAGAAGTGCAAGAGGGAGATAATGGTTTTAGGATGTAGGGGAGCAGCTAGTCCCGTGCCAAACAGCTATTGGAAGTAAGCCCAGGAATATGATCCCCAGCTGATATATTGGGCCCCAGTAAAAGAGGAGCAGGTAGGATTTGAGGATCTTCTTAGAGCTGCTTGCTTACCCAAGGAAGAACTCTGGAGAAGAATTGCATTTGTATCTAGCTGTTCACCTCTGGATTATTTTGAGGGAAGCACTGATGCTGGCTCAGAAAGGATGCTGAGGTATTTTGTTCAGGAACTGAATGCTCTTTATACTCTCTTGCTTATGAAATAAGCTCTGGCTGACAGATTTTTTCCTGCTTGGTTTCTTTGGTTTTTTGGGGTTTTTTTTGGGGGGGAGGATTGTTGGTTGTGAGAATGTTGAAGTTTTTTTGTTTGTTTTGTTCTAGTTGTAGTAGCAGTGACATTTGTTGTCCTAGGCTGGAAGCAAGGTCAGCCCCTGTGAACATGAAAAAATTATAATCTGATGACATGGAAGGATAAAAAGAGTTGTGGGAAAATGAATATGGTCCATTTTTTCCATAGATTAAATCAGAACTTCAAAGAGAACTGGTGGAAGGGTGTAATGTTAGAGGCAGGAGCCAAACTGTGATGAGGGAAAAGTATTTCTGCAAGAGGACAGAACACTGTTGTGATAAAGAAGACCACCTGTCCTACAGGGTTTCTCTCAGAGATGAGCTGTAGTATCAATCCAGGTGACATGTGTTGATTAACTAGTAGGAGAAGTTGTAATGGATGAAAATGGGAATAAAACAGAGGAGGAAATGGAATGGTGAGAAATAGTGTGCTCATACGTAGGAGATGGTGAAGCCAAGGAAGGGTTGCAAAACACATGTCACAGGATGGAGTGTCTTGGGGAAAAGTTTAGGGAGACCAAGGAAGAGCTATACATTAAATGAGGAATTGGAGGTGAAGTGTTTGCAAAAATCATCTTAATTCAAGACCCTTCTTTTGAATGGAAGTAAAAAGAGCTGTGAATTGTGTGAAGTTGTGACAGTGATAAAATACAACTGAGGGATGGAATAGTTCCTTGAGCAGAAAATTGAATTACTGTTAATTAATGTGACAAATTGAGAAAACAGAGGAATAAGTCTTGAATCAGAAGGCTGGTAGAAAATAGCTAGTTGAAGTTCAGGTAATAACATGGCAGAGAAGAGACTGTACAGGGTTGCATGGGAATGGTAATGACAGTGGAAATTGCAAGCAGCAGCAACACAGCAGGCACTACCCATCTCTTTAAGTATGTTCACCTCCCTTTTTTGGGCTTGATCAAAGATGAGAAGGATGAGAAAAATTAGATTGTTGGGTCAGGGTACATTTGCCTTTGTAAGTCTATCTGCAGTGCTTGAAAGCAGAAGCCTTGAGTTTGAGTAAGTATCCCATTCTTGACTTATTTTCAAATACAGTGATTGTCTTTCAGCCAAAGTGGGTGGGGCTTGGGCATAATTTGGAATCACTTTGAACTTTAACTGCAAACAAAACAATGACTGGTTCCTGTTGACTTCACAATTCATATAATAGTTTTACTTACTCTTAAGATTTTCCTATGCACTTTTGAATCATAAACGGAACAGATATTTTCTCTTTATCTCTCTGAAACCATTCTCTTGTTATTGTTTGTGGAATAAAATAATAATCTAGATGTTAGCTGTGAGATAAAACATATCTGTGGTGACATGTAAGAGAGCCCTAGCGTTGAGAACATATACACTGGTAAGTTACACTTGTTTCCTTTGGAACCAAAGTAAACAAATAAGATCAGGCAGTGAATTAGAATTAGTTTTGCAAGAATACCCATATAACCATTCCATAAACCAACTTAACAATGCAAAAAAGATGCAGGGAATGATAACAGCTAGCACTCCCTTGCCCTTCTCTTACCCAATTTCTCTTGAGATGAAATCTGATTTAATAAAATAGTATCTGCAAATACATAGCAGCTCAACAGCAGCTCTTTATCTGAGCAAGTACTGTGTTTTTAGTCTATGTGATGCCAGCCTAAGTGTTCTTAAACTTTTAGTAATATCCTCACAGAAAGGTTGGACAGATTTGTCAAATGAAACCAATTTAGAAACTATTGTAGTCTAATTAATTTGAATTCTTGGTGCAGACAAACTCTCAGTTCTCATGCTGTGGCATGTCTGCACCATGCTCTGTCAAAATTCTCTGAGAGTGGAGAGTACAAATACATGTAAGCATAAAATTAATATTACACCTAATCAACTACAAAGCTGATCAGTGAATCAGGGAACATGATCCCTTTTGAAGGTCAGAGTAAAGACAGGGTACTTCTGTGGACTCTGATATCAGTTTAAGGGACTATCTCATCATCACTGTTAGGTAGTATGAGCACAGTAGCCTGCAAAGGAGAACTTGCTTGTTACTTGAATTTAGGGTAGGGGAGACCTGACTGTCTCCGTCAGGAGTTCTGAGATAACCCCGTGTCTCAAGGTCATTCCTGAATTTCTCTGTCTTCACAGTATGCTAAACTACTTGGTCGCATCTAAGTCTGGCACTGTATGCAAGCAAAGCTGACAGCTACCCAAGAGTAGACAGACACGAGTGGAAAAATGTTCTCCTGACAAAGGAGTTGGGGTGGAAATAATACACCGAGTAGTTTTTCACTTCCCTCTTCTCCCCAGGTCAGTACTACCATATATATGTATTTTGAAGGTGATGGGAAGCAGAATAAAAATAAGCTGAAAACTGCAGGCATTTATGTATGCAAAGAGCTGAACTGAACTTTGGCCTTCTGCACTGCGATCAGGGAGCTCACTTAGCTCTAACACCATGAACTTCTCTGAGGCAGTCGTGTCTGTCAGAGCCCTTTTGCCACCACTGTTCAGTTGAATTTTGACTTCTCCAAAGGTGAGAGCAAAGTGTGCCACTCTACTTCATGCTCGGAGCAAGCTTGGTTTAACTTTGCCTAGACTGCTGAGAAGTGCTGAGCGTGCAGATCCGACCCCAGGCGATTGGTACAATGGGGCTCCCAGAGCAAAGTCAAATCTCTGGCTACATAGAAGGAAACAGAAACCTTTGGACTTGCAGCAGTGGACTTCAGTCTATTACTTTGGTGTAATAGACTACAGACCTAAGCTGGCAGAAAATCCATTACAACCTTAGTTAGCAGAGCTTAGAGGAAATAAACCATGCTTTGAGAGGCATTGAGTTTGAGAATATTTGCAATGTCATATTCTGCATCTTTAAAAAGACAGTCAAAGCATTTAAATGAAATATTTATTTTCTGAAGATACTCAGGATCAAAAAGAAGTAATGAAGCAGTAAAATATCTTCATAAACAAAATATTCCTATCCAACATAATAAAAAACATATCACCCTGTGTAACATATAGGTTTTCAATATTTCTGATAACCTTCAGAAATTTAACATTCTTTTTGCAACAAAAATAATTCCTCTCAACACAAACAGATGTCAGGACAATGGAAACAAATTTAATTATAGCAATAGATCAGGAATAGAGGCAATTTCATGTACTCTTCTGAGAATGTTATAACAGTGTGCCCAGGATGAGAAAGCTTGTGCCTTTGGAAGCAGTCCATGCTTCTTTTTATCTACCATTAGTTGGTCACTGCCATCCATTGTCGAACCTGTGCCACCCTAATGCAGAGTGTATAAGGAGATCCCATGGTATCTGAGCTCTGCTAGACCATAGAGTGGTATGGCCACCCCACCCTTTTCACTCCTTTCCTGGAGCTGAAGGCAGGAGTATAGGATATATATGCATAAGATCCATGGATTCTGATGATTCTGTAAGAAGAAAAAAATTGCTTATAGATAAAACATAGCCAAATAAGTGTGCTGGAGGGGTTCCCTCAAGAAGTCTCCTCAAAGCCTGCAAGATGGTTCTCTGAGATCAGGGCTGTAGGTAAAAGTACCCTGCCTGGGTAGCCAGAGAAGAATCACTGAAGGGCTCCAGGTCTTGAAGGCATAACTTGTTCCTCATCCAGCTCTTTTAGAGCTGTCTTGTCTTTCCTGCAGATTCTCCTTTTCCTAATGGCTCAGGGGACAATGTGAGATCCAAGAGCTGATAGCTGTAACCAGCTTCTGTAAGCCAAAGTTGTCAGACTTTGACTGCCATGGCTTGAAAAGCACATGCTCAGTTGCTGTGGAGTAACCACATTTTGGGGTTGTAATGGACTCAGTACTCAAAAACCATGAGAGCCTGCGTGATCACTTCAGTATTTCTACAGTAGCTGCAAGGGATCCAAGAGACTGGGTAAAACTGTAATAATGAAATTGCTCCTGAGTTGTTAAGTGCAGACTGGCACAGTCATGTTTAAGTTTTGGTGAGTAAAACTGCCATGTTCCCTACCAATTTTCTGAGCCTCCAAGCTTGGAATAAGAATAACTTGAAGGCAAATGGTCTCTCTGTGTTAATTTTAAATTATTTGCTTTACACCTGCTGGTCTAAAAGCTGTATTTTGGTCATGTGAGTTAGACTAAGAAATCTTTCAATTAAGTAAATTTTCTGGAACAAATGGATATTAGAACACTTGTGAGGAGCTGGGGAAGAGTGGCTTACTTGAAATTCAGACTTAAGATTCAGTTTAAATTGTTGGTGTTTCTGTGGGAAGGAGAAAGGGAAAGGGTGTGTGTGAGACAGGCTTGATCAGATTTGTATTCAAATCAGATAACAGCCCTGGTGGCAGCGCCCTGTGTCAGTGACCACGGCTTTCCACAGTCTGTGGAGAGGGCATGCACACTGGTTCAGAGTGGTTCAGACAGACTAAAGCTGCTGTGCCAGGAACAACAGAGCAAGGATCAACTGAGGACAGACAGCTGCATTTTCATCCACTGCACTGGAGCAGTTGACATGGAGTCCATGACATGCATGCTGTGATGCCAGTGTGACAGAGGTGACCTGAGCTAGCCCCAAACCTGCCAGCACAGTGTTAACATCTCACAGTTTCTCAGAGAACTTGGAGTTAGCAAACTTCAGGCTTCTACCATCTGATACGAGATCATTTTTAACTGGATAGCAGGAGTTGTGAAACAATTTATTGTTGTGAAACCACTACAATATATATACAGTATAATATCTAGGGTGGTGACAAGCTGGTCTTATGAAAACCTTTTGAATAATCTGTATGGAAATAAATATGGGATCAGTGCAGACCAAGTGTTCTTACAACTGCTGGGGCTGCTTCTCCAGTCTTGCTGGGCACAAAGGCAAGATGCCCAGCTACACGCAGGCCTGGGTAGGAATGGAGGGCTCTTCATGTTGTCCCAGGAACCAAGATGGCTAAATATTCTTCAGGGAGTGTTTTGCAGCTGTGCAGGCTCTGATTTTTAATTGCCTGTAATTTCCAGGAGTAGACCCTGGATTGTGTTCTTGCTGACTTCAGTGAGAACATGACCAGAGTAATTCACCAAGAGCCCTGGAGAGCTCCCTGTGTTACAGCCACAAGAACAGTAGAGTTCTACATGTCACCTGGATTTTAAACAAGCATCTGTGCTGCCCTGACTTATAGAAACCTACATGTCAGATAAGAGTATGTGATGATTGAAAGGCTACAGTGCAGGCAGGCAGAAGAAAAGGCAGGTAGAGCCTCTTTGTTACACCTGAACTTACTCTGTCTTTAGGAGCCAGATTAAATTATATCTAATACTGGCCAATAACTTATTTTAAATGGCAGTCATCTCTGTGACCTGTAGTATGCGAAAGAAGCATAGCTTGCTCAAATAGCAAAGTAAAATTTTGAATTAAATATTGAGCAATTTTATCAAAAATGAAGTCCAAGAGTATGTAAGAGATGTGCAGTGTATGTGGTGTGTGTAGTGCACTTGTATGCATGGACATTGCTGTGCTGGGGATGGAGAGGACAACAGGGAGGGGTAGGCTTGATTGGATGTGAATAATGGGCTTGATTTCCAGGCTTTTCATCATGAAGCCTCTTCCAGACTGAAAACTTTCCTGTTATTCCTGTCTTAAAGCAGATTTCATGGCAAAACAATTCCAAGACTTTGGCTGTCATCCAAACATACTTGGAGCTGTAGTATTTTAACTGATCAGCAGGCTCCTTTAATTTTTTCTGTCGTGCTGCCAAGATCTTGCTGTATAAAGATAATCCCCAGTTCAGCTTTACCATTTGAAATTACTTACTAATTAGGAAGCAGTGTTGGAGGAAAAGTAGTGTTTGGCCTTAGTGAATCTGGGATATTACAGAAACAGAATTCTGATTTTTTATATATTTCAACTATATTTATGTCTGACTCTTAATAGGAGTTTAACAATTTGAAAATAAGTTCAGCTTAAAAATAGTGCGTGACTGATATTTACATAAGTTTCTGTAGGCAGTGGGTAGGGAGACTCTTCCTTGTATTTTTAAAAAGTCTTGTTTATTAAATCATAGATTATTATACACCTTCATTGTAGGCAATGATAATGTGGGTTTGTGGAAAGAAAAGTCATCTGATGACAAACTATGTGAAATGAAGTTGCAAATTTTACTGTTACTTCTTAACTTTTTAATTCAGTCAGACTGCATGAGTCTTGAATTGCTTTCTGTTGAAGGACAAGACCCTGAAGCCTTTATTTATAAAAAGCAACCTGATTGCAGGCACCAGGTTTGCTCCTCATAAGCTATATTACCTGCAAGGGCATGATGCACATAACCTGAAATTACAGCAGATTAGTTAGATAGAAATGTATTGGAGAGGAAATGTTGAAGTTATGCAGGTCTTCTAATTTTTTTTTTTTGAGGGGGGGAGTGGGTTTCATTAAGCTCAGTTCCCTTGTTCTTTCTCCATCATTAAAAGGCAGGGAGGAGACAGCATGGAGAGCACAGCCAGGCAGGGCAGGGCGCTGGGGGCTCTGCCCATGGACTGTACAAGCTTGGACCACCCTGACAGCCTAACAGGGCTGGGCAAATGTTAGATGCTTGCAGAGAAAACAGAAAATTTCCAGTATTTTTCTTTTCTTTTTCTTTTCTCTTTTTTTTTTTTTTTTTTTTTTTTTTTTTTTTTTTTTTTTTTTGATGAGTGATGGCAGGAGGGGAGCTCATGTTACTAAAACAAACAATAGTATAAAAGGATTTGAAATCACTTCATGCATGCCTTATTCTGGGTGTGGATTTTACCCCCTCCTCTAACTACACTGCTCAGAATCTCAGTGAGCTTTTGTGTTTGTTTTACTCACTGGTTATTTTGCAAGGCCTTGGGCTTTGGTTGTCAATGCATGTTGCAGAAAGCAACAAAAATTGAGCAGCTGCAGTGATCTTTATTACAGGCATCTACATTTTGACAACTACTTTATTGTATAAGTCCCTACATAGTTTCTGTCCTGTTCAATGACTATGGGGAGACTACATTGCCTTCAATAGGGTGGCTATATTTTTTGCAAAGCAGTAAAATTGAACTATGTTCATGTCCAAAATTCCTTTGGGCTATCGTTTTTACAGTCCTAGGATAATTGTGTGCTTGCATTAATATTTCCTGATTGATTGTTCCAAAAATGGCCTTATAAATGGCATTTTGACGTATTCAAAAGAGGACTGCTGGCTTTCCAATAACAGCAAGGTTCCCAGTGTGCATACTTAACAGGGTGACATTTCAGTGCTTACTTTTTAGCAATGTTGTTGCTTCGCAGAGTTTTGTAAACAGTGAATATAAAGTATGTGAGGAAATGCTGACAGTGGCGTTGTAGTAAAGTGGGGGAATTTTTACCATCTCTGAAGAATAGAGATTCTCAGTTCATGATCTTCTTTTTATTCATCAGAGAGTTTCTATATTTTTAGAAAAATAATACTTTTGTTCAAACTGAACATGACTCCTATTCTGCTAGTGAGAAAATTGGCTCAGGAAGCACCACTGTGCACATAAACTAAGTTTACTTTTACTTAATTTTACTTCACATCCTGTAGGCTGTGTTTGGCTTCCTTCCCATTTTCTTGCCCATCCTCCCCCTTTGTTTTTCAGGTAAATCTCAAATCTGACATATTTTTTTCCAGGATCCTGTTGTTCCACTGATAATCTTTGATGTTCCTACAGTGTGCAGCCCAATAAAGTCTCAGGTCTGTTCCTGCTGTTACGGAATCCTCAGCAAAGTAATTGAACAAGTGTTCAGGGAATGCCATGAAAGATCTGGAGAATCTCCTATCATTCCAGTGATACAGGAGTTTTTACCCATATCTTGCATCTGTGAGTCCTTTCATCTTGGCTTTAAATGGTCTCCACTACATCTTCTTGCAGCACTCTTGGTTTTAGTGGATCACTAAAGGAAAATCACGCTCCTTATTTAACTCCTTCTATAATTTACTCTTCTCAAACTCCAGAAAGTTTTCATGCTGACCAAGAGGTTTGTCCATAGTGGATCAGTGTAGGATGGAGGCTTTACCCTCCATCCTACACTCCAAAATCACTAATTTGAACAAGTTTCCAATATATCTCAGGATATTAAAATGAGCTTAAATTCTTTCATCAGCACAAGTGACATCCCTGTATTTACCATAAAAGTAGTTTATGGAAGGATAAAAATGCGTGCCAATTCTGGTCTGAAAGTCCAGATTTCTGTTCATCATTTTGAGGAAATAATATTTCTTGGAGTTTAGTGCTATTATCCAGGAGGTCTGTAGTCACAAGGGGTAATCTGAGTACAAACTTCAAAATGTGCATCCCATCACTCAATTTTCATTACTTCCTGGGAGTTTTTCTGTATTTATGCCAGTGCATCTGACAGATCCTAACACTAGCTCTTATCTTTACAACTTGAAGGAGTCCCTGATCTTCTCTTCCCCAGCAGTGTGCATGCAGAAAGCAGAAAAGAGAGTTTCCCCCCTCCTCAGATAAACTCTGATCCAATTTAGGCTAATCTTGGGAAGGGCAAGTGCTGCCAAAAGTGCTGGCGAGCTTCAGAGGAAGAGGACACAAGAGCTTTGGGTGGCAGTCCAATGTAAGTCACAGCTTAGTCACTTATTAGCTCAGCGTTGATGGCATTGGCCACTCTACATTCAGTCTCAGCCTGATTTCTTCAGATGTTTTATTGTTATGGAAGGTTTTTAATGGAGAAAGAAATGATAAAACATCAGCTTCAACACATAATTATGCTTAAAGTAAGCAAAAATACCCAGAGCATAAATTTATGTCCTACTATAGCTTTTGTCTGAACAGGGGTACTGTAGAACTTTTTCTTGACAATTAAAATAATTAATCTCTTTTTTGTTTCCTTTTGTTATGATCATCATACAGAGGTGAATGAGCATGTTTTGTGTTCTGACTCCAGATATACTCTGGGAATTCTGGAAGGTTACAGAGGGCACAGAGTACCAAAAATCATTTTAGAAATAAGATGGAAATAATTTGGTCTAATAAATGCTGATTTATTTCCCTATTTACTAAAGTCGAGAAAACAGAAGGGTTAAGTTCATGACCTTGCTGTGCCCCTGAGTGTGAGATCTGCAAGCCATGATGCAGTCAGCAGTGTGATTCAAGTCGTGGAACTCCTGCATAATTTCTGAGGATGTCTGCAAGAAGAGAAATTCAGGAATTTGCCAAGCTGTGAGCAAGAAGAGCCTTAAAAAAGTGTGTGCTATGGTTGGAACAGGAAGAACTAGTTTTTATTGACTGCTATTGCAATCATCTTAGATACTGAATACATTCAATACAATTTAAAAGCACAAAACTGACAATTACAAAGTAAACTAGAGTACTGACATTTTGCTTTGAAAAGTGTTTTATCACTTTTTATGTTCTTTAAGAAAAATACCATATATTCAGAAAAATGTAAAAGAGAAGATACATAGAATGGATGG
>VWZN01022246.1:443360-454090 GCA_013396955.1 Regulus satrapa | reverse complement strand
CCCAAAAAAGAGCCCTTGAGTTCTGCTTCTGCAAATTTACACTGCTCTTTTTCAAATCAGAATCTGTGGTTGTGTATCTACACAATTGCAGTTTGGTGAGGAGTCCCACCCAGATTTTCATGTCCTGAAGAAAGGCCCTGCTTGGTGAGAGGGTGCTGCTGCTCTGTCAACATGCTACATACCCTATCAGTGGAAAAGCTCAGTAAAGGTTCTTTCTTCAAAAATACTTTTGATACCATGAAAATTTTAAATACTTAAAGTTTTGAAATTTTCAGACACACTTTGTTCAAAGCCATGTGCATTGGGACTGTAATATGCTTCGGGAATCCCTTGTGGATGCTCAAGGTATTTTTCTACTTGCCTGCGAACTTGCAATGTAAGACATACAAATTCTTTAATTATATGTGCATTTAAATCTGACTGTACCAAGGGTAAACCAAACTCTAGAAAACTAGTGCCATTTTACTATAAATAAAAGCTCACTAAGCAGCAATAGATCTTCTAGGCAGTACTCTGTGTATAATTAATATCATAATCTAGATTCTGCTGAAGCTAGGGGAAAGATTTTCATCAACTCCAGAAAAAGTTAAATAAGGTTATTAGCTGACCACAGCATTCATATGCGCATGTAATCATGCTAAAGGACTTTAAAAAATTCAGTGCTGCCTTATTAGTTACTATAGTGACAAGACAGAGACCATACTGTACATGGCCTATTTGAACTGGTTTGAAAAAGGTTGAAGATGATCTCTGCATTCCTCCTGCTCCCTTTGTATTTCTATATCACAATTCTTACTGAATTAATTGGTCAGAAATATCCCTGTGGTTCGCCACTCTATGCTGTATTAGGTGATAACGTATGTGAGAAAACATCTGTTGATGTGCTTCAGCTGGGCAACTTTTCCTGAAGTTTGGAATTATACAGCTTTCACTCTATGTTCTGGGGGATTGCACTACCCAGCTGCACACTGACATACCATCATGGCATTCCAGGCAACCTCAGTCTACCTTCTCATGGGAGGGATAACTCCTTCTGCATGGGGCAAAGCCATGCCCTCCATTGCTTTCTGGGAATATGATGAAGGCACTTTCATCCCTGTGAACGGAATTCTGGAGTTTGTGATTTCAGCCTAGGTCACCCTGGGCTGTTTTTAATCTTGTAGGTGTGCAGTTAACAACCTAAGAACAAAAACAGGTAAGTAAAGGTTTCTTCTATGGGCTTATGAAATAATTTTCAGCTTGTCATTAACTCTGTCAAGTCAAACTGATCTCTGTTGCAATTGTCAATAATTTGTGCCAAATCGTATGTTTCAACCCTTAGTAATATCACTGAGGAGTGTGTTTTAATCTTACTTTGGGTTTTGTTGGGTTTTTTTAAAAACATATTCAAGTGCTCAAAACAATGATCCCTAGGTCATCATGCTCCATAGTCACATCAGAAAATTAAAATTTAAAAAAAAGAAGTGCCCTAAATGTGTGGGGTTTTTAAAGTTCTGACAGCAAAGGCTTGTGTAATGGAAAGTGAATGTGTAACTACAGCAGTACCTGCTGCCATGCAGATGAGCTGAGAATGTGAAGTCAGTTTTCCTTCCCGGGCAGCTGGAAGGCACAGGCTTCTCCATGACCTTGGGGTGAGCCTTGCCACCTGTTGCCCTTTTTATACAAAAGTAGCCTGTGCCAGCCAGCAAGAGCAAGCACTGACCTCTCCGGGGAGATGCACGCAGAGCTCAGGAGGGCAGGGAAGCAGCTTGACAGAACAGCCTGGTTTGGAGCACGTGAAATACTTGTGAGTGGGACAAGAGCCCCAGGCCTCACATGCTGCCAGTACTGCTCCTGCCTGCTGGCACTGCCAGCACCTGCACCTGGTACTGCCATTACCAGGGCCAGATACACCACGCACTGCTGGCTGCTGCTGCAGGGAACCCGGGTTAAAATTGCTCTTTCAAAATGACTGGGTGTATGACTTCTCTTTAAGCATTTTTAAATATTATTTAACATTAAAAAAAAATAAAGGAGGATCAAATAGGAAAATAAACCATTAAATGTTTATATAACCTGAAGTAAAATAATTGCATTTAGTTTAGTTAATATAAAGTTGGCTAGATCAATTTAAATAATTTTTATTTCAAATTAAACTTTAAATCTTTGCTCTCTTCACCCATCATAGTCACCTATTAATTTAGCTTCTAACTCTGTTTACAGCTCTCGTGCTTATATATATATATATGCTGTCTTTGCTTTGTGGAGAAAAAGAGTCATTATCTAAACAGAGACTCAACTGCTGGGTTTTCTGCCTGCATATCAGCATTCAGGCTAGTAGTGATTCAAGGCTCAGAAATACATATGAGACCTAGTCAGATCAAATTTGCATTATCACACAGAGACGAAGCAACCTCGCAGTAGGATCTGTCACTGTTTCTTAGAAGAATGTATTAGGAAGAAACTTGCTGTATTAATTTTTGAGACAGATGAAGTTTGAGGATTTTCTGTCTAGTAAATTTCTGTTGCGGCTAGATATTTCCAGACAGAGATTTTGAAATATCAGTTTTCTAACATATCAATGTGTAGATGTCCATGAATGTTACATAAAATATAGCAAAACACTTCAGATAAGTTTTAGTACCATTAGGTGGTTTGTTACAAGTAGTCAAATATTCCTACAGGCCCATCTCTCTATAAAGAAAGGGGGATTTCATTACCAAGATGAATAATAAAAGATATATTTCCAAAGATAAATAAATGCCTTCTCATCACTCTAGGCGTTTTGCATCCTAAAATAGAGGAAAACAAAATAGAGGAGAACAAACTCTGTTCCACTGGGCTATGGTGTTACATGAGGCAATGGAGGGTAGCATGGATTGCAGGTCATGGCTGGAACAAGGAAGAATCAGGGATATGATAGAGTGAGATCTCTCCAATATGTAATTGGAGTAGTAGGTGTTACAAGTGGGATGTGCTGGGGAAGCAGAAGTGATGGCCTGAACAGCTCATGCTGTTCAGGAATGGGATAGGGAAGCTTCATTTCCAAGAACTACTTGGTCTCCCAGCTATAAAGGTTTCTTGGGTCCATGCACGATGGCAGAGCTCAAGCTAGCCAGCACTCAGCTGCTGGGAAACAATGCCAATACCTGGTACCTATTCTGTGTAGACAGCTGGATACATGCACTACGGATAGCTTGATTAATGGTGGTTCCTTACAACATAGATGTGGCCAAAAAAAGCCTATTTTCCTCTAATAATAAAAGTTTTACCAAGGAGAGGCATATTTAACCTGTTTTTCATGTCTACTTCCCATAAATGCAAGTTTGCATAGGCAGGTTTGCTATTCACAAGCCAGACTATTTTTTTCAGTGCAGCAACTCTGTGAATCACCCCATTGCAGTGGAGGAAGGAGGGTGGAATTGTTTCCACACATTTTCAGAGACAATGCAGGTGATTGATGATGAAAGGCCTTGACAGGTTGTTCAGTTAATCCCTGGATTGGCTTTTATCCCAAATGAAGATGTAGTTTGCTGATGTATCTTGCTGAGGAATACTTTCATGGGCTGTATGATGATCTTACCTGTATCCTTCAAGCCTTTTATTAAACGCATTCCCAGGACTCCTCTTTACCACAACATTAACTTGTGACTTGGCTCTATCTCGCTCCCTGTCTAAACACTGCTCTGCACTGAAGCAGTATGGAGTGTGCAAGTTCAGTTTTGTAGGTAAGAAGGAGCATTAACTAATACCTGAGCTACTCTAGCTGCCAACCTGAGCTCCCTGAGCTTAGTCCCTTGTTCCCATGGAAGCTAAACTCTGGAACAGGGCTTGTCACACATGGGAACTGTAAATTTTTTTCCAGAAGCCTGTGCTTTGACATTTGTTTGTGCTTACAGGGTGTTTGTGCAGGGGTGGCTCTTGTGGATCCTCTCCATTTGTTTAAGGCAGGCAGCTGATAACTTCCAACGCCTGATTGTCTATTGTTTTGGTCTGGCATCTGCAAGCTTGATTTGTTTGGCATTTGATGGCCTGGGGCAGATGAGATGTGGTGCCAACCTTTCAAAAGCAGAGCTCTGTTTACACACATGGTTCAAGTGTTGGGACATAAGTGTTATATGAAAATGCAAGGATTAATGTACATGTTCCAGTCTGCAGATGTGTTTTATAAGAAATAATAGATTTTTTGGAATGCTAGGCACTGATTTAAAATTAGAGTCACAAAATCACTATATACAAAATCTTTGGCTTTGGGAGAATGCTTGGTGCTCATTAACCCTTTCTGTTTTCCCTTTCTGACTCCTGTAGGCACTAGCATTGAGTTGGAGGAGCCTAAATAAACACTTGCAATGGTGGAGCTTACTTTTTAGATGACAGCTTTGGGGAGGTGAGCACACTCAGATTGAGATATCCTTGACAAAGAGATGTTCCTTGCCATGACATCTGGCCTGCTCCTGGGGTTGAACTTGGATTTTGTATCAATTCTGATTAGAAATAGTTGCAAGGAGGTGTGGGTATGTGAAGAATGTGTGAACATGCTGCATATTTAGAGGTCATTGCTGGTGAGGGATATTCAATATACTCTCATCTGGCACTGTCTGGGGTTCTCCTGTTTGGTTTTGTGTTAAACGTGACAGTGAACTGTAAATTTTACTGAATAGAACAACTTACTTCTTTTGTCAGCCAGAAAAGACTTTACATGGGATATGTTTCAGCAGAAACATAGGTTTGGGTTTTTTTTCATACACATTGTTTCTTAGTTGGAGTCTAAACATAATAAATATTTAACTTCTGAGCTTTCTTGCTTTGATTATTTCTGTGTAATATTTTACTTGATATTCAGTTAAGCAGATAGAGCATTATTGTTGGTTCATCTATTTTAGTAATATAGCTTTATACATTTCAATATCTGTTCTCAAGTAGTTGTTAGAAGTAAAGAACATAAACTTTATCTCTTTTGTGTGATGCCTTTAACCCTCAAAAAGATTGATATACAGAGGAATAGCCATTGGAGAAAATGTTTACAACAGAAAAAGTGAACAAGTTTTGTTCATAATGCATTGGCATAAACAACCAGCAGAACATTCTTGTTATATTTGTTGTTTCAGTTAAATAACTTTCAGATTTGAAAAGCTTTATTATGGTAATTTTGATGAAGTAAGTAGTAAACTTGCAGAGAGCTTAGATGAGGAAAGGGGTATAAATGTAGCCTGTGAATCAAAGTTCAGAGAAAGAAGAAGGGCTAGCGGTAAATGAACTGGCACAATTTAGTCTGTTGCTCTTTTAGGCTGACTTTTTCAGTCCTGTGTCATTACATAGGCACCTTGTCATTTGAGGAAATAATATTTTTTTTTTTTAGCCTGACATAAGCAAGCTGAATCAGTTATGACCAGACTGTCTTGTTTGTGCTGAACAGAATATTGTTTCCATAGGAGTTCTCTGTCTCCTTCATATCTTCTGGGATTCAAACTGACACCTTAATGCTGTGCAAAGGGCAGTTCCTCTGCGCTGAGTGTGAACTAAACAGAGACGTTTTCCAGTTCATTCAGAAGTTCTTCAGAAGACCCCAAACCATCAAAAGATACACATTTGTCTTAGAAATGTGTGGTAGGAAGCTAGAGAAGGAGAAATATTTGATAAACAGAGACAGTAATAGAAAGTGGAAGGAGTAGTAAACATAGCTGAAAAATCCTTCCTGTATTTAAAAAATACTGCAAAATTCTCAAAACCAACCAAGTTATTGCATGCTTAAAAACATGGAATTGCTATTAAAATTGCTTTCTAGGGGTTTTTTTTTGTTTTTTTTTTTTCTTTTTTTTCTGAAAAATATTTTTAGATATATTTTTGTGTGTATGTATTTCTGTATATGTATGCATCTCAAGTCTCCTTTCTGGTATGCCATAGAAATGACACAACTTTTTTTTTCTGTGCCTTTATACAGAGATTCTGCAAACTTTTTTTTTTTCTTGTTAGGTATCTCAATGTTCAGAAGACCTGTATTTCATGGAACTCAATACACTCATGACTTCCTTACTTCTGTCTTTCTAAGTTGAAAAACTATTTAAGGCAACATGCTGAGGGTGACAGAAGCAAGCTTCACATTGGCTCTGCCCAGACCTTTATCTAGAGCCCTGTCAGTACATTAACTCAGTTTGTCTGACTTTGTTTTCATCCATGTGAAAGGAAGGCAGATGACTGGAGTCTGCAAGAATTCCCCTACATACATTTTTCATCTCTGACCTAGGACAGAATGTCTTACTTTTGGGCCTCCCTTACATTTGGGACATTTGCTGCAGTGCCCAATATGGTATGTTGTATCTTGATAAAAATGCACTTGTATGATGATGACATAGATCGGGGGGAAAAAAACTTAGAGATAACACAATTCAGTTGTCCTCAACAAACCAGTTCGCCTGATGCAAGCCTATAGTATCTTATTCTAGTATCTTCTTCACACACTACCTTTTAATCTCAGCTCTAGTTGTCATAGAATCATGGAATAATTTAGTTTGGAGAAGACCTTTGAGGTTAAATCCAACCATTATGTAATGTCACATAACCTCAACCTTAGGTGCCAATGTCACCACTGTCTTTCGATATGTGGCAGGAATACGTGTGCTTGTGGCCCAGAAAGCTGACCCATCCTGGGCTGCATCAAAAGAAGAGTGGCCGGCAGGTCAAGGGAGGTCACCTATATCCTAGTCTTGTCCTCAGTCCTAGTGTTGGCGCCTGCTGTTCCCCACTGGACCTCTGCATGGGTCTCAGACCAGACTTGTCACCTCAAATTGCCCGAGGCTGTTGGTTAAACTGCTTGGTATCACCTGCCTGGGTGCCCCGGGGGACAGCAGAGCTTCTTTTGGAAATGTCCTCAGGTCCTGTTGATTCCCAACTCTGGAGGGACCCCACCCCTCTTCCTGCTCCCTCCTGTTTCCTATCAGTACTGACCAAGTATCATCCATTTCTCAAGTGTATGAAATTTACAAATGTAAAATGAACATTATTCCGTTTCTCTCTAGGAAGAGGGTTGTCAAGGCATAAGTAACTATTCCTGCTCCATAGACCCAGTAGCTCATGGGTTTTAGTTGCTATGTATGTTAGACATTTTGAAGTGCTTATTTACATAACATTTCTTTGTTTTTCTTCTCTTGAGATTGCACACATGTTAGCAGATGCAGATCCAGTATGGTAGAAGGCTAAACAGTCTCTTTTGTGTAAAAATAATGCACTTGGGATGGTTCTGAGATGATGCACTTAGGATAACCTGATTCAGTAGAGTGACAAGCATACCCTGTAAACAAAAATTTTGAAAGCACAATTAAAGAAAAAGAAAATAGCAATGACAACCAGTACATACATATAAGGACAGTACTCTGGTATCAATTTTACAGGAAAAAGAAAATACCAAGCTGAAAAGACTATAATATTCACATGCTGAAATGGAAAACCTTTGGTTTGGGTAATGTCTTTATGGGACAATTGCCCTGCTAACATCATGATCCTGGAGAGAGGAAGGGTCCAAGAAAACAGATTGATTTTTAAAGGATCGCCTTCTCCAAGCTCAAGAGTGGTCCATCCACTCATGCAGTCAAGCAGAGATGATCATCTCCCTCTAGTCAGCTCTGGAGAGACCGCAGCTGGAGCACTGTGTCTGCTCTGGTCTCCTCCGAACGAAAGAAACATAGACTCCAGTGAAGGGCCATGAATATGGTAAAGGAACTGGAGGTTTTGTCATATGAGGTGAGGCTAAGCCTCAAGAAGGGAAAAGCTGGGGCTAGGGGAGGATGTTGCTGGTGAGCAAATACCTCTTTTGCAGGGAAAGCTGGAGGCAGACCCTTATTGATGAAAGGACAAGAAGCTGTGGACACAGACTGAAATACAGGGAACGCCCTTTAAACAAGAAAGCCAGAATCTCCTTTTGGATGTTTTTATTTACTTATTTGGTTTATCTGATGTACTTAATGAGCAGATTTCCTTAATGAAACAGGTTTAGAGACTGTATATCCTGTACACCAATAAAAAGAGTTGGTGAAACCTCAAATATAGTTGAAATGTGTATGTAGTTGGTGAAGGATCCTAGACCCATCCTGATCCAAAGGAACACTGGGTTCCTTTTTTCCCCTGTGTAAGACAGTCCAATATTTTCACTGTAGATTTTGTTCATGCTCCTACTTCTGAGTCACCAGTGTATGTTTTCTTACACGGTTTGGTTGAGACTGGGTCCCTATCTTTTCTCATCGGCTGGCAAAAAGCTGATTTCAGAGAGTAATGTAGTCTCTGGATAATAATGTGGTGAGTAGGAGCAGCAGAGAAGTGATACCTGGCACTACTGAGATACTTATTTAATTATTGTGGAGCTGGAACTTTTGCAATTTCATGTTGCTGACAGAATTCGTGAAAAGGTACAAGACACAGAGAGAGATTTTTTAGAGACTCTTTCCAGTGAAATACAAAAGAAAACCTGTTAAAGTTTCTTGGAGAATGCACTAAAATGCGGTTTATGGCCTTTAGAAACACAGATGTGGCGAAAAATGTGCTAATAAAGGATCAATTAGCATAATGTCATTATAAAATAATACTATTTGGCAGATGGAACATAAATACATTCAGGATAAAACATGGAATCACCAGTGCCTGGGATGGTGTATGCAATTCTACCTCACTTGTTTCATTCATCCAAAATCCTGGACAAAATGCAAAAATCATTTGGCAGAGTCTGGCTGGGTCTACATGAGCATGAGGTGTGGTGCAATAGGAGTGAAGCAGGACAGCCCATGGCAGAGCCACTGATGTCCATGCTGCTTGTGCTCTGCTCTGGGGCTTTACTCAAGTAGCTTTAGTGTGGTGCTGGAGACTCTGTGCTCATTAGCAGCAGCAGACAGTGAGATGCACTCCTGGATTATGTGCTTCCACTTACTTTCCTGAGAAAGGAATTTATTTTGCATTTCTGAGACACGCCATAGTGTGAACCAAGTGCAGTTACATGGGGACTATCAGCAGCTTCACAATTGCCCTCCTCCTTTGTGCTAAAAAGTGAACATAGGCTTCTTTCTTTCTTAAAATACTGTTCTGCAGGAAGTCCTTTGCCTGGTATACTCTGGTATAAACTGAAGCATTAGGAGACAGTAGTTGCCTTATGTAAAATAAAAGTACCTTCAGTAATTTAGAGAATACTATATATGTATCTATCTCTATCTCTATCTCTCTATATATCTATTTCTATATATCTATATATATCTATATCTATCTATCTATATCTATATCTATATCTATATCTATATATATATATATATATGAAAGTGTACAGCCTTAACACCCCTACACACACTTAAAATAAATAATACCCAGGAAACATAGGGAAATTATGGCAATGCAGAATGTGCAACATAGTGGGACTTTGACATGGGAGTTGATGATTTACACATTTAATGGACTGATGCAGCACACAGCCAAACCAAAACCAGTTGGGGTAACTTAACTGCTATCCAGAGGGGCCTGGACAGACTTGAGAGGTAGAGCCATGAACCTCATAAAGCTGAACAAGGACAATTGGAAGGTCCTTCACCTGGGCTGAGGCAATCCCAAGCATGAATACAGGCTGGGCAGAGAACAGATTGAGGTGTAGCCCTGGGGAGAAGGACTTGGGGATGTCAGCGGATGAGAGGCTGGACATGAGCTGGCAAATGTGCACTTGTAGCCTAGAAAGCCAAAGGTGTTCTGGACTGCATCAAAAGGAGCGTGGCCAGCAGGGCGTGGGCCAGGACTCTGCTCCTGCACTGCTCTCATGAGACACCATCCAGTTCTGGTGTCCCCAGCACAAGAAGGACATGGACTTCCTTAAGCAGGTCCAGAGGAGGGCCATAAAGATGATCAGGAGCGCCTCTCCTGTGAAGACAGGCTGAAGGAGCTGAGGTTTCTTAGCCTAGAGAAAGCTCTGGAGAAACAGTACAGCAGACTTGCAGTATCTGAAGGGAGGGTGTATAGGGGGTGCAGGACAGCTGGAGAGGGACTTTTTTACAAGGTCATTTAGTGATAGGAAAAAAGGTTATGGCTTTTAAAATGAAAGAGGGTAGCTTTAGATAAGATCTGAACAAGAAATTCTTTGCTGTGAGAGCTGTGAGACACCAGAACAGGTTGCCTGGCGGAGCTGTGGATTCCATGTCTCTGGAAATATTAAAGGTCAGGCTGGACGAGGCTTTGAGCAATCTAGTGTAGTGAAAGGTGTCCCTTTCATGGCGGAAGCATTGGACCTAGACGATCGATAAGGTTCCTTCCGACCCAAACCATTCTATGATTCTCTGATAACTATTGGGGTCCCGATAAAGCCCCAGGTGCCTCAATATGCCCCTCAAATTCAAAGCACCTAAAAAAAAAAAAAAAAAGTTTGGCAGAGGTAAGCAACAAATTGCAACAAGGTCTTTGTCCTCTTCCAACACTTTCATGCTGCAACATATGTCCTTTCAGCATATTTACACCGGATGCAGATGTCCTTTCGGAAGCCCTAAGAAAGTCCTTCCTTTGCCAGCTGTCGCCTCAGACCCGTAAGGCAGTAGTGCCAGTGCTCCCCTCAGCTCCCTGTGCATCTCTGTCATCTGCGCCAGCACACTACAGAATTTCCACCGCCCTCCCCGCGGGTTTCTGCGAGTTACCGTGGGCAGGACAAGGGAGGGGGCAGGGACACGGGCAAGGGAAGGGGGAGGGACCGGAGGCAGACACGGAGAAGCCCGAGTCCCAGCGCCCGCCGGGCCGTGCGG
>VWZN01022246.1:425045-442808 GCA_013396955.1 Regulus satrapa | reverse complement strand
CGGGGTGAGCAGCAGCCCGGCCGGGCCAGCAGCAGGTAGCGGGCTGGCCAGCGTGGTGCTGCCTGCTGATCCCAGGGCTTCACGTTCCCCTAGCTGCCGGACTTCGCCTTCAAGTAGATTGTTCTTTCGGGCGTGAATGCAGCATGTACTTGGTGCAGCTTTTTTTTCTTCTTCTTTAAGAGCGGTTTAGAGTGCATATGGAAATGCAGCACGAGCCAAACTGGCCTAAAATGGAAGGTTGAGTGGCTTTGACTTTGCAGGCCTCTGCGGCTAGGTAGGACTTGCAGTGCTACAGCACAGAGATTTAGCCTGGTTACACCACGCTTTTGTTCTAGGATGCATACATTTCTTGTTCCTGTTGAACAGGAATTGCAACACTTGAAGCCTTCTAAATTTCTAAAGGGCATGTCTGTGAGCTGTCTGGAGTATTACAGACACCCTCTTGGACTATGTAATCTAAACATATGCCTCGCTTTGGTTAGCGTCCGAGATACGATGGTCAGGTTCTGTGATAGCAAAGAACGGACTTTGTCTGTGTGGTGTTAATGGATTTCCTTTTTCTTCGGCGTTGCTTTACGGGGAATCACGCACGCTCGTGAGCCTGGTCAAGAGAGTTTGTTATTGCCTTTTTGCTCTCAAACTCACAGGCTGAGATTTCTCAGCCCCAGGATTTGGATCGGATTTCTTGGATCAAGAAATTGAGTATAAGCGGGCATTGAGTTGACTGAAAAACACCTTTCACTTCCTCTTGCAACAATAGCAGTACAAATAATCAAAAACTGATACATAGAATTCCTCATGGACCCTTGCTGTACTGCCTGTTTAAATTTTAAGGATATGTAGCTTGCTTGTATTGGAACGGGGAAGTGTTTGAAAGACAGCTGATGGGGGGGAAAAAAAATCTAAAGCTTGTCATTACAAGTAGCTGTTGTGTGTAGCGTTATCAATTCAAGGTCTTGAGCAAACGGCCTTAGCCTAGTTTGAGGACTTCATGATTACAATGAATTTGCAAAGATAGCTTCTAAATTTGGTCGATGTTGTTTTACAACAACAACAACAAGTTGTTTTACAACTCGGCCAACATGAGGTTGGAAGTAAGTCTTCAGTTTTTGAGAAGGAAACCCCCAAGTAGCCTTTTGCTTCAAGGACAAGCACAAGGTTGAAAAGCACAACCAGCAATTTAAAACTGAAGGAATGACAACTTTGAATTACTTTTGTTGGTAAGTGACTTTCCTATTTCTTCAGCAAAGTCTCTGTAGCTGGTTCTCCTATCTTATTCCTTCACTAGGAAGGAGTACTTCATGGGATTTTTGGGAGGAGGCAGAAGTGGGGTTGTACCTTCCCTGTTTTGTGTGTGTTGCTCTCCAGTGGGGCAGTGTAAAAGGTTTTTCTCTTTCTTGTCCCCCCCAGAAAACAACACTTTTACCAATGCGAACAACAGAAGGTAATAATAGTTTTTTGTCTTGTTTTTCTTGATAATATAGTTGATGGAATTGAGTAGACTGAAGAAAAGTAATGAATTTTTTTAATGTGCAGTGGAGGTGAGAGGCTCACGGGATATGCTGCTTGTTAAATTTGGCTTCTGGTGGTCTTATGAACAGACTGCCTGCCATATCCTCCTTCCCTGCTACGCTGTTACAAGTTCAGATATGTTAAATATTTCACTACGGTAAATATAACCAGTGGTAACTCCCTAGAAATTCTCACAATTGAGAGGTGATGGTTTATTCATTGGCGAATGGTTTTGTGGGGGAGTTCACAGTGCTGTGTGGCTCAGGGAAGCTCTGCTGTACAGCGTTGACCTTTATAGGCTGTAGGCTGAACTCTGTCTGCAGATGTGGGGCTTGCATTTCTGCAGATCCCACCTGACTCCTGAAACAAGGACACTTGATAGCATAAGGTTTTTGCTCTCTTGCTGCCTTTCATGTTGAGAACTACTCATCTACACAGGGTAAAATATGATTCCTGGCTCCTGGCAGGGAGGTTGGAATTAGATAATCTTGAAGGTCTTTTTCAACCCTAACCATTCTATGATATTAAAATACTTTTTTTTTTTTTTTTTTTTTTTTTTTTTAGTTAGTATTTGAATCTTAGTAGTACTGGTAGTATCCTCAAAACTGATTGAAAACAGCTTGCAGGATTTTATAGAGATGCAGGGAAAAAATTGATTTTGCTTTTGTAGTTGAACCATTTAAGTACTGTAGGAGAAGTGCATGATGCCCTATTTCCAGAAGAGGACTCTCCCTTTTTTATGAATTACTATTCTTGAACCCAGAACTCTTAAGCTTTTTAGTTTGATTAGTTTGATACTGCATGTGCCATATTTTGGAAACTTGGCTTCTGCAGCTGGACTGCAATAATAGCCTGGTAAGGGTGAATTAGTTTCCTAGGAAAGCAAGAAGCAAATGCTTACTATCACTGACTCGGAGTCAATGCAGACACACTTTAATACCCGAGGTCAAAAGGGTGCTCTGTTTGCCGTGCTATTTTTTGGGCTGCTGGTGTTGCGGGGTCACGCAGTGAACCGGCTGCTTCTCATAAGTACTTACTGATCTTCCAGTCTGAGTGTTATGGGTTATGGTTTTCATAACAACCTGCTGGATGCAAGCACTGTCTGGTGTGATGCAATGGGCTGCCTTCTGCAAGGTATCAGAAGTACGAGTGAGGAACACCTCACAGAGTCTCAAGTGAGCACTTAAACCGTGTGTTAGCTTGATATTGCACACTGAATAGTAGCCTTTTCCTGTAAGGAGTAGAATTAATAAGTTGGTTTCATCTACTCAAGCTGAGTAGATCATACCACCAGAAAGCTGTTCTGTTGGGTTCCAAAGGGTGATTTTCATCTAAATGGTGCTTGGAAAGATACTCGATGGACAGAGTAGGGCCATGATGTACTTGCAAATCAGAGCTGTAGGGATGCAGTTCTAATGGGTAGCAGTGTAGGCTGAAAAATAAATATTTGTAGGCATCTTACCTGGTTTTCAGAGATGAAAAACGGCTAAGACTGCTTAGTGCCACGTTGTGTATGTATAGGCATGAATTAAAGGTAACCTTAATCTAAGATCATTCTCTGAAAGGTTTCAATGGTAAGTGTTGATTTTCCTTTATACACAGGGTTACCAAATGTTATTGGAGGACTGTAATTGCACAAAAGGCATTGAGCAGATTCTTGTCACGTGTTTCAACTCCTGAACTTGAATAAACTCCAGTGACCTCACCAGTGCGTGCTCAAATTACTTACTGGACATCACTGAGAGGCAAGAATCCAGGTGGAGTTCCACTTGATTGGAAGGGGATTGAGGCCAAATGTCTGAGGACAGGCCTGTGACTTTCCTCGTTGATATGAACAGAACCTTGTTTCAGATTTAGTGCTCCTTAAAGGTGGCAGCAGAAGCCTTAACTTTGATTGCAGTTTTAGAAGTAAGTCAATGTAGCCTAATTTATGGGTCTCAATCCAGCTTGTAAGTTGTTTCCCTCCAGTTCCTGCCTTGTCCCAAATGCAGGAACAGAAACTGAACCAGTTGAGGCAACCTGCACCCCAGTGCATGAGGTCCCATGATTGCTGAGAGCCTGACTGAGGGAGCTGAAGAGAGTTGGATGTGAGGTGTGACTATTAAGAACCTGGTAGTGCCTCCTACCTGGAATGTGTTCCTTATTAACAGTTCTCCAGTTCTTGCCTGTTTACTCTTGCAGGAAGGTAAATGTGTCAGTTACTGCTTTAAAAGAAGGGTTTATAGCTCTCATGCTTGGCTGGGTGAACTATGTGATTTCTGGGAAATCTGGGAAAGATTTTTTTTTTTTCTTCTTCAAGTTGAGGAGGGGCCAGGGTGTGAGGCAGAGGAGGAGGTCATGGTAGTAGATTTGACAGTTCAATGTATTTGGTTTGTTCAGACAAATCTTCTCTGGCTGAGGAGTCATATCTGACTCTTCATACATGACATGACAGGCTGCACCACACTTGGCATCTTGCTGTCATGTTTGTTATACAGGATTTAAACTGGGATTTCTTCTTCAGGTCTCCAATACCAAAGCTGCTTTGCTGTGTCCTGAAGGGGGTTGTCATTTGCTTGCTGATTAGTTTGGCTGTGTTGCAGGTGTTTGCAGGACCTCAGTCAGATTCCCCCCTGACTGCAGGACAGGCGGAAAATCCTGGGAGGACTTGCATGCAGTGTTTACGGTTTTGTGCTTTATGTGTGGTATTACAGCAGTACACGCTCTTCCCCAGCTGTGCTGTTGTGTTTCCTCCTGGGAGCTAATGGCTATCTGGTCACTGAGATGAGAGTTGATCTAGTTGAGAACGAGCATCTCAAGTAATATAGAAAAGATGGTGTTGGCCAGGTGACCTCCCT
Organism: Regulus satrapa; assembly: GCA_013396955.1. Taxonomy (NCBI): domain Eukaryota; kingdom Metazoa; phylum Chordata; class Aves; order Passeriformes; family Regulidae; genus Regulus; species Regulus satrapa. The sequence goes on along the minus strand of VWZN01022246.1, from coordinate 438,459 downwards.
TGTGACTGCCTGGCCAGTGTGGAGAGGGTTGTGGGAGCATGTATCTAGGACAAGTTGGACCGACTCAAACTTAAGGTCATTGTAAATTCACTCTGAGATTAGGATTATGTGTTCTGTTCAGACAAAAGGATTTCTCAGGTTAATAGTCAAAGCTGTTTGTTCTACCTTTTTTATACCTAATGAAGGGGGCTAGAACATGTTTCTGTACTTGTTCTTTCGAAGGCTGATTGGAGAAAGGCTTAAGGAAAAAATGAGATCCATGGGAGCTGTGCAGTATAAACTGCAAGAGTAGGAGAAAAACAGACTGCAGTGGCAGGTAGCTGTCAGGGCAGCTTAAAGGTGTGTGGGTGGCTGGTTCCCTGTTTCAGCATATCATAATGAAAACATCTCAGTGCTGTATTGCTCTTAATAAGAGACAGGCAACTTGTCTTGCGGATTTCTTCTCCCTGCAAGAGGCTGTAGAAATAATACAGCCTGTTCTTTTACACCATGTGATGGACCTGCCTTTATGGCAGTGCTAGTGTGTCGTTTATCTAAATATTAGAGCAGAGAGAAAGAAAGGCCATTGGTTCTTGGGGTTGTTTTCTTTGCAACACAGAAGCTGACGGCTGCTCTCCTGTTCTCTTCCGTTGCACTCGAACGATGTCTGGCTATGGATAGACAATAGGCAGGCTGCTGCCCACTGTAAATAGACCATTGTACGCCGAGAGTAGGAGCAGCAAAGAACGGCAGAGCCCTGCCAACTTGGGTCGTTGCCTTGAGATACTGGTTGTGCTGTAAAGAATGAGTCTTGGGTACTGCAGGGTATGTGTGTGTGAGAGAGAGCTGGCTTTGTCTGAAACTTACAGAACTCCTTAGCCAAATTGATGTGGTAAGTTCAGAGGGATGTCTTTTTGGGCTGCTCTGGGGGAACTGTTTCTCTGGAGGTGATCAAGACAGTCTCTGAAGCACTTCTGCCTTGTTACCCAAACTGCTTTCCCTCTTGTCTTTTAGAAAAAAAGACCAATATCTACTGATTGCATGGAGGAAAAAAGTGCTTTTGGCCTCAAATGTCAATTCTGCTCTTCTGCCCCCCACCCCTATGTAGCAATCTGAGTATTACTGACTAGTACTTTTCATTTGGCATCTCCTTCCTTTGGGTCTTCAGCTGTGTCTCACACTGGGGCTTAGTTTGAGTCTGTTCCTTGTGTTCTGGATTCTACTTGGTAAGAAGGAATAGCAGGACTAGAATTTGTGAAGAGAGCATGGCATTTTTGGCTTGTCTTGAGTGAGCAAACTTAGCTGGGCCCTTCCTTAAGGAAAGCCAGATGCAAGCCCCACTGTGAAGATCTTTGTATCTCAGTGTGGAGGCTCTAAACCATCCTCCTTGGTCATGATAAAAATGCAGGAGATGTCTGATGTTGCTGGAGCATGAGCCAAGTAGCCAAGTAAATACTGAGCTGCCTTGAAGGCTGGGAGGCATTGATGGCCCTTTTCTTGATGGGGTATATTTGGATGCATATGTTAAGATTTGTCTTGGTTACACCTGGCTTTGGTCCAGATGCAGAGGGCAAGAGCTCATATGACTTAACAGATAGTGTTGAAGTGTTAAATCTTGGAATTGCTTAGTCTTGGAGAAAACTGTGTCCTCACCTTTTTGTGTGTGTGGATGAGGCAGAAGGCATAGTAAGAAGATGTTATCTCAATATAAACATAAGTGGCAAAATGTATCGTTGTATTCCTGATATCTTGAGCAGTTATAATACAAGTTAAGTTTTATGTTGCAGGCTTCTCTAGAAGCAACTGGTCAAGGAAATGAAAAGCAGAAGTGTGCATCTTTTCTCTTTACCCAGGCTGAAATCATAGCCGATCCTGTCCTGATAATGGAACTGTTGTGTGAATTAAATGATGTTTACTTCAGTTCATATTACCCATAGAGGCATCACAGCCTTTTGAGTAATTCAAATTACATTGCATTCCTAAATCATAGTGTGTGTGCAGGACACGTCATGACTAATGCAGACGGGAAAGCAGTTTTAAAAGTCAAAGGTGCTCACTGTGGAGCTTGAGGAAAGAGCTAAGCTTGCTTTTAGCCATTACACACATCACAGACCCCCTTGTCCAGTTTCATAGCATGGTGTCTGATACATGTGAAATTAACTTTCAAGTCCATACTTCCTCGTGGTTGTATGAGGTTTTTTTATTCTTACTGTTCAACTGTGCACAGTAAAACTTAAGAAGTAGTTTCACACCTGCAATGCTAATGGACATGATTGGGTACATAAAAAAGCAACCATGTGGTGATTCTAACTATTAAGTCAGTAACTGTTTCCTTAAAAAAAAAAAAAAAGACAAAGGGCTTGTTTATATATTCAGTTAATCTCTACCCTCTATTGCTGCAGCCTGATGTGTTGTGGATTTTGATTATAGCCTGCTGTATATCACTGTGTAAATAACAAAAATGCATTTCTGTAGTGGTCCTAGACTGCCTGTCCTGTTGAGGTGATGCAGCCCTATGCCCCGAGGCTCTGCCAGGAAAGAAAAGTGGAGTGGAGAGAGCAGTGCATGCTGGCGGGGGATTACTCCACGGGTCCAGGACTGTTCCAGAGATGGAAACCGATTCCATCCTGACACACCCCCATCCATGACCTTGCTTCAGCCTATCCTGTTACCATTGTGGAAGCATGGGCCCTTTGAACTAATTTTATTACTATTTTGCCGTCTCTAGCAAATCTTGTCCAAATACTGGTTAGACTTTTTGTGAACTAGACCACGTTTACGTTGTCTGGCTGAATAACTGATTGCAGCAGTAAAGATTTCAAGGTCAGCTCATGAAGTAGAGACTTTCCTGCAGAAAGATGACATTTTAACCGTGTATAGTTGATCTTAAAACTGGTAAACGCGATTCTGCCCGTTCGGGTTTTAGTCTCACGCCCCCATCCTGCAGCGGTGGCTCCTTACGCACCGTATGTTTTAGTTGCTCCCTACCTCTTCTGACATTCTCTAGGACCTTTGTTTAGTCCCGTCCCCCATAGGAAGCGGCTATGACCTAAATTACCTAAGTAAATGCATCTCTTTGTTGGTGAGCCAGCGCTGCCTGCCGTCCCTGGCTGCGGGGCGGCCGTGCCGCTGTGGGGCCCGCGGGCGCCCTTGAGCCGCGGTGGGGTGAGCGCTGCGGGTGAGCCTGCCATTGGCCCCGCCGCGCCGGCTGCTCCCGCTCACCTCTCACCTAGTGGGCATCGGCCACGGGGGCTTGGGCATGTGACACGCGTCCCGGGAGACCTTGGCTCCAGAGGAGAGAGCCAGCTGAGCTGAATGCAATCCCTTTTTTTTCTGGGTTTTTTTGGGGGTTTTTGTTTTTTTCTTCTTCTTTCTGCAGCTGGTTCTTGCTGTGGAATATCCGTGTCAGTGAGTGCTGGCAGGGAGCAGCAGCCTCTTCCAGCTCTTCTGTGTGAACGTGACAAATCAAATGTGCTTCCTGTGCTTGATTATGTTCCTGTGTGCTGCTGCCTTGGGCCTCATTTGCCACTGCTTTAGTCTGCCTCATGACCAGAGATAAATTACTGGCATGGTGCTGGGAGAAATAGGAAACTTGCTAAGTACCATGGAGGAGCTATGGGAGGGTATCAGCTTTGAAAGCAGCTTGCTGTACTGACCTTTCTGTGCATGTCTGAAGGGAGAGTGGAAAAGAGTTTATTTTACTGGACTTAGGAAAGGAAAAATCATGCTCCTGCTATGCTCCTATAGGATTGGGATGCTCTCTGTTACATGCAAGATAACGTATGTCCCTGCCCTTTATTTCCCAGACTTCCCTGCTCAATGATCAGCTGTTTAAACAATCTTCAGTATGTCTTCTCTACAAGTAACTATTTTGCATTTGTGAATTTCTCTCCTTTAACAAAATGTCTTCTTTTTAAAAATATTTAAGTGCAGTCTCTGTTGAAAGCAATACTGAAACCCTGAAGAAATTCCTTCTCAGCCCCACCTGTTTTTCTAGAACATGAACTAATAATTGCTTGCTTACTTAACTGCAGCGTAGATATCTAAAGGTATTGCCTGCCTAGTGGCAGTTCAAGGTATTTTGATAGTGGGAAGCCAGTAGGACAAAGCATACATTGCTGCCTTACAGCGACAGTGAATCAAAAGAGAATTTCAGATTTTTTTTTTTTGTGTAACTTCTTCTTCATACCAACAGATTCCAGCATTGGAACAACTGCACTGAATGGCAATGCAAGCACATGAGTTGTTTCGATACCTGCGAGTGCCAGAGCTTGGGGATGTCAGGCAGTATGTGCGCACCCTTCCGACAAATACGCTGATGGGCTTCGGGGCTTTTGCAGCCCTCACGACCTACTGGTATGCAACGAGACCAAAAGCACTAAAACCACCATGTGATTTAGCAATGCAGTCTGTGGAAGTAGAGGTGAGTGCCACTTGATGGATGCTGTAGTTCACTGAAATTTGAGCTCTAAATGCAGCATAGAGACCAAACACTTGATTTACCTTAGGGTGTTTCTAAACCTATAGTGTGGGGGGAATACATTTCTGACATGTGGCTTGATTTTGGCTTTCTGAAAACCAACTTGAGGGCTGAGGAAATAACTATCACAGGAGAAAAAGGTTGCTGAGACAACTGAGCTGATTTCACTAGTGACAAGACTTGTTCATGTTAGAATTGGCACAGTGTAGTTTTCAATTCCTGGCCACGTGATGACCTATTAAATTAGGTCTTGGGGTCAGACTGTGTATGCTGATATATACTAATTGTGCTAATAACTCATCTGTTATTTTTAGTGTATAATAGCTGACACATGAGACTTTATATTGTGTTACAAGCATGAAACAGGTACTAATTGTCCTCAGATGATCTGTGGAAAGAAATATTAGTCTGCCAAGAGATTCCAGCCATAGAGTAAGTTGAAATTAAACCAGCCACCTGCTAAACTCTGGATGTTGGCTTAGCCTGTGTCTTACGGTTTTTAGAAGCACTGTTACTTTTAGGTGGTGAATTTTTGGAAGTGAAGTCAACTATAGAAAGAGGCTGACTGGAGAGAAACTGTTGCTTTGTGAGCAAATACAGACAATTGATTGCAAGGGAGTTGTGGTTGTATTGATTCTCTTGCTCACTACAGAGTCAAATACCTATTCTTTCAAGAGTATTCTCTTTATTCAGGATAGACAAGTTATTTTCTCCTTTTGAAGGAAGGAGAGTTTTGAAAGGTTGTAATCTTTAAGGGAGATAATTAGAAAATGTGGAATTGGAAAGCTGACAGCTTCTTGCCTTACTCATGATAGTCAAAATACCACTGTAGATTTTATTTATATATATATTTGGAACTGAAGTCTCGCTTTACACTACATTCTTCTGCATGGATAGACTGCATCTAGTTCTCCTGTATCGAATGAATTAAAATTAGTGCTGTGCTTAAGAGCAGATGTGACTACAAACTGATGTAAACAAATGTGGCAGAGTTTGAAATTAACAGTAGGTCAACTTCATGAACTTAAGCGAACTCCTGTCATTACGGCAAATTGGACACTTTTTTCAGTGTTTCATACTATTGAGATTGAAGGACACATTAGTTGGCCCCTCCATTCACAGTTTATTTCTATATAATCTCAGCTGGGCACACAGCAAATTTACTGACGCATCATGTTGCTGTAGCAAATAGTAGTCTGCTACTAGAAGTACACAAAGTGGAAACAAAAATATGCACTTGCAATGTGCTAACTGCCAAAAAAACCACCTATGTTCAAGCAACACACGTAGAGTAAGGATGTAAAAGTTAGATCTCACTTCTCTGGGTGAGCTTTTCCGGTTCTAACAGCAGACACGTAGACAATGGGTGGAATAGTCTTGTAAACCAGCACATCTTGGTTGCTGGAATGAGCTAGCAGTGCAAGTTTTCTGGCTGTGGAGTGCCTCATTAGACTTCAGCAGATTTTTGGGGGTCATTGCATTATGAGATGGTAAGACAGTAGCTTTTAGCTGTCACTACATCCCATGACAAATGCTTATTTGCTTGAGACTCTTGACAGCAGTCTCAGTTCACTGCCTTTACTTCTTCAAGTTAAATTACTTGTCACTGCTGGATTCTGAGATTGAAATCATTGTTTGGTGGTATGAGATTTCACTAAGCGACTTAATGCATCATTGATCCAATTACACTAATTGGCTCTTTGATCAGAGCTAGATAGGTATAACAGATCAAGATAGATATAACAGCATTACTTTTCAATGCCTCTTTAGAAAATGTTTTAATGGGAAGGCTGAATAGTAGTAAGACCTGAATGAAAAACACCTGAGTGTGTTAGCATGTTGCAGTGATAAGAGCTCAAACTTAGAGAATGTCTTGAAATGAGTTAAGATCTGTCCAACTTTGTTTTCATTAAGGGTTGTATCTAAACTATCAATAATGTTTAAAGTGGTAATCAAATGAGAATGTATGTTTTGAATCAAGTTTCAAGTGACCAAATTGCTACTCCTGTAACAGTGGTAAGACTTTAATACAGTGCTCAGGATTCTGGTTCTTACTACATTTTGCTTAAAATTTAATTTCATATACTCCATTTTCTTATTTATATGTTAAGATGGATTGTCACTTCCGCAGGGGAAAAAATTAAGTACTGTTCTGAAATTATGTCTTAACAATTTTTTCTGCCTAGACAATATGCTGTTAAAAAGCCTGAGCAGTTGCTCCAAAAAAGGCATGGCAGAAGGCAATGCCTCTTAGCTACCATTTTACTATCTAATCTACCTGTTCATTTACAGTAAGAAATTTGAACTAGAAATAAGCTTCTACATAACTTTTACTTGTGAATTAACTATGTTAGATTCCAAGCAAATAAGTGAGGTCACTGACTGGAGTAGGGTTTCTACATGTTCTGATAACATACCTTCATAACTTCATTTGGGAGAAAGAAGATCCTATTTACTGTTGTTCCAGGTCACTTCCCATCTCTCAAAAGTTTTGATTTGGTACGTCAGCACGCGGTGATCCATTTTAACCATCCCTGGATGAGCATAAAGATTGCACACATAGTTTAAAAGGAATGCAAAGAGTTACTGAAGTGTCAGGAACACATTGCACCAGACCAGGTTGCACCAGAGTCCCTGTCAGCCTGGCCTTGAACTCTTCCAGGGGTGTCATCCACATCTGGGTCTGTCTGCCTGTAGAATGATCTTTCTTTCCACTGGTGACTAACAGCTGAATAACTTTGTTGATTTTTGTGTGCAGGTGTATGGCTGTCAAGGATATTAAATCTTGCTTTAAAAACTTTTATTTGTCCCAGTTTATGCTATGTAGAAGAATAGGACAGAAATAAATGTCAGGATTTTCTAGGAGTAAGACTGGATTTGACTGGCTTTTTTGTTCCTTTAAGAAAAGGTATTCAAATATTGAGAGAAGTATTCAGCTCATGAAAGCTAAGTCTTCTTACATTCTTCTGATACATTATCAGAATTCTAGCATGCCTTGTCTTTCAAGAATTACTTGATTACACATGTGCTTATCTCCCTATGAATGATCAGTTTTAGGTGCTGTATGCTTACTTAGGGAGTAGCATGCTTAAATTTATATGTTTGGATTGAAAACTCTGGTTTATACTACTTGCTACTCAGAATTACAGTTGGTGACCTAAGCACCATTTGCTAGTATACTCTCCCTCTTATCTCTGAGACATGGTGGAGCCTACAGTATGTTTTGAAGTTACTGCTAGTCCTAAGAAGCCTGTGTTAACAAACCCATGGCTTGAACAAAAGCAGTTACTTTATAAGACCTGAATAGGCCCTGATAGAGTAATATATGCTGTGTTGTAAAACAAATCTGTTTCCTTCAGGTGCTGCTATTTTTAACCAGTGCCAAGGTTTTACTTAAAGACTAGCACTTGATGTGCAGTAGGTTAATTTCCCAAGTCCCTGAGCTGCTGCAAGGGCTGCTTTACACAAGTAACTGGAATCTGTTCTTGAATTAATCAGATTTTATTGCCTGGCTGCTTTAAGAACACTTATCAAAACTGACAATCCTTTTGACTGTTTATCCTTTTAAGGACAGATTTATTAGATGCCATTCAGCTAACCTGTGTGAAGCCAGCCAGACATTCCAGTCGTGGGTATCTGGTGGTAATGACCAGTGATTTTTAAACAAGTTTGCTGCAAACAGAGCTTTCCCTGATATTGCACAAACATTTTGGATAAGGACCATTTGGACCATCTCTTTAAATAGTAGCTCTTTCTGCTTTGAAGCAAAATGTAGATGAGTTCTATTGCTCAGTAGATGAGTTCATTTAGACCTTGTATTATGCTCCTGGTTTGACCTTCAACATATCTGGGAAGTATTTCACTGCATCAATAACATTGAACTCCTTATGGCCTTCACACAAGGAGCTGGGTGTCCTTCAGAGACTTTGACTGTTGAAAATCCAGTTAATTCCACTTTTCTATGGTAAAAAGAACAAAGTAAGCAAAACTGAAAGTTGCTTATGTTTTCCCTTACTGAAAACCCATAAGAACTGAATGAACTTTTCAAGAGTAGTGTGTTACAGAGTTTCTCCTTTTTTCAGGACAGTGCTATCAGTCTTGTATCTAAGCAGTGTACTGTCTGATAACTCATCTTCAAATTTGGTTAGTGCCTCAGGCCCTGAAAGATTGCTTTTGTGGTGCTGTGTAATAGGGCATGTAAACAAAGCAGTAGTAGCCCACACCAGGAGAAACAAATACCTCTTGATTCTTGCTGAGGAATGGCTTAGGCTATTGTATTTCACCTGATGTAGGAATTACAGCACATCAGACGTGCTACACGTGATACATTGCACTTGTTGGTGTTACCTGTGGCCATGGTAACAAACTACGTTGTGTGATCTTTCTTATATTAGCTCCAGAGTGGCAACACTAGGAAAATCTGTAAGATGACCTTGATTATCCAAGCTCTGAGAAACCAGTGAAATAAAGCAGTCAGTCTTGCTTTTCTTTCCAGGCAGAGACTTGTACTAGTGATCTGTTAATTTCCTGTAGAGTAGATGTTGGTCTGAGAGCAAGTATACTCTTGAATATCTAATGTTATAAATTTTTAGAGGTAAGCCACTCATTAACTTGTTCTGGTACATGTACACAGTGTAAGTTTCTGGTTACTGTTAAAGGAGTGGCAAGCACTGCATTACTCATACTGTTTGGCTAAAACAAGTAAGGCTTGTTTTAGTGTAAAAATATTTTTTCCTTTCTGTGCCTTTAATGTGCTAGCTCATTTTTACAGATGTGGATAATATGACATCTCCTGTACATAAACCTGTAGATGTGTAGCTTATACAAGGAGCAGGTGACGTCTGGTCCTCCAGGATACTTTCAAAACAGGAGAAGAACCTGCGATTACATATGAACAGATTTTTGTTGTGGATGATAGACTAACTAAATCTGTGCCTGAATTGTCTAGGATTTGACTTTCTGAAAGAGCCAGAAATTGATTATGCTGATAGAGAAAATCATATTCCGTGTTTACTCAAGATGTTCTGTTTAACCAGCTGGGCTGTTCCTGATAAGAACTTGCCTGTAGGTGTCTGTCATCATAACAGGACTAATTAACAACTGTGGCCCAATACTAATTGCTTAACTGTAGCTTGTGAAACTTGATTGCTCTCTATAAAATGAGATTATTTAATCAGTTACTCTAAAAAAGGCAGTGTTAAAACTGAACTATTAAATTCTTGTGTTGACTTCAAATTTTAGCTTATCTAAGTGCTCAACAGCTGAAAAATGGTGATTTTAATTTTCAAGATAGTATTGTCTTGACTGCATTTAAATAAATCAGGAGGAAGCATTTTTTAATATGTGACTTATAATTGGATTAAAGGACATATTTTGCTTATGAGATCCAATGTTTAAGGTGTTGGTGGTGGTGACCATGCTTAAAATAATTTAGAGTTTGAAACCACATATTGAAGTGGGATTATGTTCTGTAATCTTACTTAGAAAAACAGATCAGGATTGCACCATTAGCATTCTGTCTAGATGGCTCTTGAGGCTGGATTTATAAAGCTTGATGAAATTGATTATGGTCTCTACTAATAAAATAAAGTATTTCTTGAGAAAAAGTGTTTTTGACAAAATGCCCTTTGTTAGTTTTTACTATTCTCATTTGTTCTGTGCTATCATAGGGAGCTGAGGAATAGGATTTTGCCTGGCAGGTTTTTGGTAATGTAGGGAGCAGTTTGACTCTTGAAGCAATGTCCTGGGAAATCTTGAATAGCTCTCAATTTCTTTCAAGAAGACTATTCCTTCAAGCAATTCCCATTCATTTACAGCCAACAAGGGTGTCTAACCTTTCCAATTGCTTTTCTTAGGGCGGCGAGCATGCTCGAAGGTCCTCTCTTCTCAAAAGTGACGAACTGTTGTTGTACTACTATGATGATGTGAGAACAGTTTATGATATTTTCCAAAGGGGTTTACATGTATCAAGTAAGTCTAAAATTAAAGAAAATATTTAAAATATGTTAAGAACTGCATATTTGAATTCTTTTGAAATGCAGCTGGACATAGAGAATCTGTCTAGCAATATGATGAATGTATTGGATGTGAATTTTCTTGAGGATGAATTAAACTGATACTTTGTGAAGCTTGTGAGTTCTGTGAATGAAGTCATTCCTTGGCCTAAGCCAGCTTTGTTGGCTCTGTCCTTTCTCAGCTTCTTTCCCTGCACCCCTGAAAAAACCCCATCTGTCATCTGAAAGTGTCTACTAAGAATCTAGGGGCTTAACACCAAGAGTGCTGTCAGGACAGAAGCTGGGGTTAAATTCTGAGTAACTTTTATTTCTTTTTTTAGATAATGGTCCATGTCTAGGTGTTAGAAAACCAAACCAGCCATATGAATGGATCTCCTATAAAGAGGTAAGTAGTCTCTCTTAGTGCTAGACTTGCTTTTGCTTGCTGAGACAATTAATACAACATCCAGTAATGTGATATAACAAATTTGAATTATTTCTGTGTTTTAAAGTAGGAACATGTACTTTTAAAGTAGTAGCAGTAATTTTAAAGCAGTAGCAGAATATTGCAGAAACATTCTAGTTTCTATTACAGTGTCTTAAAGGAACAGCCTTAAATGTGTGCAAGGGAGAGGAAAAAAGCATGTCATGTGGTTAGTTTGTGAACCCCAAAAAATTCTGAAATAAAATTCTTATCTCGGTGTCTAGGTGCTGAAATGTTTAGAACTTGAGAGAAGCAGCTTTGAAGTATTGTTCAGGGGCTCAGACTGTGCTTGCTTCCAAGAGGTTCACTTCACACTAGAAGTTCTATCTACAAATGTTGTTTGGGCTCCCTGACATCTTGTCTGCATAGTCTGAATGATGGTTGTATAGGGTGCTAGCAGATCTGCTTCTAGCTAGCAGCACACTGTTTCCTGATCCCTGAAAATATCTGTATGTAGATCTCAATTAACAGCTGTGCACACTTAGGTTGTTCCTGATTAAATCAGTTGGTCTTCAGATTTGCATAAACCTTGCCTATTGCATACTGTTAAGGTCATTAAACACCTTCTGTGTGTAACAGACCTCACTTTTTTTCTCCAAGGTGACTTTACAGGGAATTTGTGAGGCACAGCATCTTATTAAAGCTTTGCTTTTGGGGTCACATGACTAACATGGTTTAAAGTCATGTGCTCTATAGAAAGAATTCAGAAAATTGCCTTTCCAAGCTTTGTTAATAGAACTGGTGGGTTTTGCCTCCTTGTTCTCCTGCTTTTTGAAGGAGAAATGCTATTCCCATAGGCACTGAATGAAGTAAAAGGATGATGTATATAATGCTTGTGATTAAACAAATATATTTAATAATTCCAGGAGCACTTATTGGGTTTAACACAGATACAGCAAAACAGTTTTTTCTGTGTATGAGTGCTGAAATTCTTAACACTTCCAAATCTGACTGGATCAAGTGTTTCTTCTGCTGCATATTGAGTACAAGTCTAATAATTACAATCAGTGCAATGTAATGACACTGCAATGTTTAGGCTATCAAAGTCACAGAGGGCATCCAAAATAGCCTAAAAACCTTCTCTCTCATTCATACCAGTTAATAATTGTTGAGGAGAGTTTACAATTATGAGTTTGCTCTTATTTTTTTTGTCCTCCCTCTTTTTTTGCCCCTCCAGGTTTCAGACAGAGCTGAGTACGTGGGCTCTGCATTACTCCACCGAGGCTTCAAACCATCTCATGTTCAGTATATAGGAATATTTTCACAAAACAGACCTGAGGTAATTTAACTAACATTTTGTGTTTTTTGTGGTCTGGCCATTACTAAAATGGCCTATTCCTTCATCTCTTGGCAGTGTTGTTCCCTACTGAGAGCCCATTTGGTGTCAGGAAAAGCCTAAAAACTGACACTGTAGACCTGTGAGCCATAGACATGGCACCTTTGAGCTAAGGAGAAAAACTGGTAATTGGCACAAAGGTTAATGTCTTATATTGTGTTTTGATTGGGGTTTTTTTTGTTTGTTTGTTTTTTACCCCCAAAGCTAAACGCAGAAGGCTGGAGAGCAGAAAACCCCCCCAGGGGATTCAGGATTGATTAATTATCTTCTGCTTCCAGGTTGTAGAGGTGGCTCTTTTAATAGGAAGCAAGTGTAGTTTTTTGTAATTGTAAACATTACCTTGTTTCTCTTAAAAAGTAACATTGGAGAACCTAGATAGTTGAAAGTGACAGGAAGTCAGAAGGAGATGCTTAAACTTTTAAAACTCAAGGGAGCACTTAGTGATTAAATATTTAGACAAAAATGTGTTAAGGTGATAATTCTGTTTCTGTCAGAGGCCCCAGGCACAAAGATTCTGAGGGGAAAACTAGTGCTGAAGGCAAAAATTGGAAATTAATTTAATAAAAATGGGTAGAAAGACTGAAAGTGGCACAATTAAAGATTACCTGCGACAACCATGAGGACATTCAAATTGATAGTGCCTATCCATTTTAACCCAGATGTGACTCTAGATTGCCTTTTCTAAAAACATTATTAAATATTCAATAAGTATATATTCTCTAGACCTGTTTATTAAATCTGTTTAATAGGACTGAATTTCTCTGACTTAGAATTGTTTGGTAGTTTGAGCTAGTACTAGTTCAGTGTAAGCCTATATTAAGACAGTGGACTGCTTCTTACCTTATGACTGCTTCATATTTAATCAAAAGTGTGCTGACCCTCTTGATTAAATGCTCCCATTTGTTTGCCATTGTTGAAGGATGTCCACAGTTCTGACAGGGTTAGAAGTTCTATCAGTGTCTTGGCCTCCTGTTGTCCCTAAAGTGCAAGCTGTATGACAAGTGACTTTGGCTTCCTTATTTTTATCTCTGTCACACCTAAGGAACTCCTGAGCTCTTGGGTTTTCCTGATGGAGTTCTAACAGCTGTAGATTTATTGCTTTAATAAAGAAGGTTGGAATATATTCAGTTAGGAAGCTGTTA
>VWZN01022246.1:375876-418676 GCA_013396955.1 Regulus satrapa | reverse complement strand
TTTTTTTTTGTCCTTTGCCAGCAAAATTGTTCCATAGATCTAAGCTGTAAGACCAAAAGAGACTGTCTAGATGTCACTCACTTGATATTTGTGAAGATCATTCCCACTGGCATGGAGCATAAGGAAAGAATACAGCCACAAGCTACATTTTTAAAACAGATGTGAGAACATAAATTAATCTGGATTTGGTAGCTGCATCTTCACAGAAGAGTTGAATTTTAAATGAGATACCTATCTAAAACCATGGCAAATTTCTCAAGGCTTTGGGCTCCTTAAAAAGTGTTATGACTTCCTCAGAAACTGATTATTTGACTTGTTGCCAGCTCTTCTTGACAGTTTTGTACACAAAGAAATGTATTAATATCAAAGAATGCTATCACATTAGTTTTGCCACTGCTACCTTAAAGTTAAGGATCTAAATTTTACTGTTGAATCCTGATGTCCTTTTTCCTTAGGAAACCCAAAAGGAGCGATGATCACTCATCAAAACATAGTCAGCAATGCTTCAGCTTTTGTGAAAACTACAGAGGTAAATTGAAAAGATAAACATTGTGGACTTACTTGAAGGGAAGAAATCTCATGAGTAAAATAAACATTGAAATCTCTAACTTTTGGTCTTAAGCTTTAGCAAGATCCAAGTGAAAATGTAACTTGACAGCTCTCTGCCCACTAGTCAAAAGTCAATGTTTACTGGTTATTCTGTCAGGGTTAAGAACCTGACAGATTTCCAATCTGTTCTGATGTAAGCAAAGTGATATCGTGATCCTGATGTAAATGCATATACATTCTGCCATGGGCTTAGTGTTTATCATTTCTGTATGGAGTACTGTTTTTAAATTAAGCAGCTGGTCTCACAATTAGCTCATGTAAGGTACTTTTGATACTAACTTTAGGGTAAATTGGATAAACAAGCTTCCTAATCTAAGATGGAAGTGTATTCTTTTCAAAACAGTAGTATTATAGCCTCTACTGCTACTGTTCTCCTACCCTCCCAATATATATATATAATGGAATTCGAACTGGTTTCTATCAGAATTTAGTTTTCTTCAGAATCCTGTGAATGTTAAGTTGTAATAATCTGGTCGCTGTACTCAACTCCAGAAGATTGTTTCTGCTATGTGTCTTTACTGCAATGAGTTTCTAGCATGAGTAATCTCTTTAATGAAAGAAACACAATGCAGCTTCATTACAAACAAAACTAAAGTAGGGGCTTGTGCTCTAGAGTTTAGATGCTAGATTTTACTGTTGTGTTTAACTTAGGCAAAATAGAGACTCAATGAGAATTAAGCTTTTGCTAACACTTCCAGAAATCATTTGTGCCTTCCGCTGATGATGTTCTGATATCATTCCTGCCCCTGGCTCATATGTTTGAGAGAATTGTTGAGGTAAGCATTTGTTTGTTTTACTAAATTGAGATGTTCACTTTTCTTACAGGATGTGTCTGGGTGACATATGCTGCTCTTTCTTGACTCTTGTAAATGTGTGTGAAAGCCTGAAATAACACAGGAAAGCAGTGTCCCCAAAAAAAAAAAACCCCAAAACCTAGTGAGCACTAGACAATTGGTTTTCATGCTGAAATATAAACATCAACCTTAGAGCTGGGGTTAATAAGAAACTGGTTTACCAGAACATGAGGCAATCCCTTAGCACATGTGCACTGCCTAGAAATTCTCTCCCAATATAAGTGATGCATTATTAAAAATCCATGCTATTCTTTAGTCTGCAAACTTCAAAAATTTATTTCATATGGAGGCATCCTGTTTGCTTACACAAAACTAATTAACTTAAACTTAACCATTGCTTCCAAGAAATTTCAGTAAAGAGGTATTTTGTTTCAGTGGAATTTTCTTCCAGGAAATGGAAGTGGCTTTTAAAGCCATTTTCATGACAAACTTTGGAGTTCCCTTGGGTCGCTTGTTTTACCATACAGCAAAATCTGAGGCTTAATTTTTGAGAATGAAATGGTTGTCTTAAGGCTTGCCAGTCTTTAAGACCTCTGGGCCCATTTTGGGTTGTATGCTTTTTTGAATGGATGCAATTCCCTTGTGCCTCTACAGTGTATAAGAAGTTAATGTAGTCATTTGCACTTACTGAAGTTGACACCTCTTTCTCAGTGAGATTGCAAATACATATGTTGAAGGTTTATATAGGGAGCATCCATGCAAGCATGGAAGGGCATATGAAGCCAGAAACTGTTGTATGACTTCTGTTATGAATCTCAGGTTTTCTACTGAAGGTCTGCATGTGTATATATAATTATACAAATATATATATATTCACTGTGTGTGTATGTTAAAAAGATTCAGAATAGTACACAACTGAGTTCCACAGGTGTCTTTGGTCATTCAGCACTTTCTTCCTGGTGACTTTGATGTCAGTTCTACCTCAGTGTCTGTTTTACCCTCCTGTCTTGCACCAGAGCATACAAGCTCTGTAGCTTACATCTCTGCTCTTGAGGATGCAGTAGGAACAGGATAGGAACTTGCATTTTAAAAGAAAACATGAGAAGTGTTTGGATTGAAGTATTTGTCTGCTGGTTGAGGCCTGTACAAAATAGGTAGTAAAGCTGCATAAGGAAATAAACCAAGACATTATTGGTAGAAAGGAGAAAAGATTTGTTGCTGTTTGGGGTAGATAAGTACACTGGCTCTGTGAGAACCAGTCTTTACAGTTTGGTTTGAAAGCTGAAGCTTCCTTGGTTTTGGCATCATATGGAAGTTAGAGGGTCAATGAACTTGACTTTACAAATATGTTCCCACCTAGTAAAGGCAGTTGCTGCTCAGTCCATATGGACTGATATATTTTCTGCTTTTAGCAGATGATGGCAAAATAGAGGTGGAGCGGGAAAGACACTTTAGCATGTCTCATGCAGCAGATAAGAGCATGGATAGTAGGGAATGAAGGAGTATATGTTACAGAGGAAGCAGAAGAAATAAAAGCAGGTAGGTATAAACACAAAAAGAGATTTTTAAAAACTGAAAAAATTAGTAAAATAAAGGGAGGGGTGTAAGGTAAATGGTGAAGCTTCTAGATAGAAAATACAGAACACAACACGATTGTCTACCTGCCTTTGTGTTGGTCTGAAGTGATGCTTATTTCTGTAAGCTGTCTCTGCTAGAATCTTCTAAAAAGCGTCTTGATCACCTAAGAACAAGTCCTCTGCTTATATCACTCCTGTGAAATGAGAAGGAAAATCAGAGTGCAAGTAGTGGAAAGGAAGTAGCATAAGCCAGAAATCTTCACTGGCCTAGTAAATAGCATGTGGTGACTATAAATACAGAATTTCTGGGTATAAAGCAGGGGGCAAACAAGTCTAATGTTTAAAAATAAGCTTGCTAAATATTTCAAATGGAGAAGTTTTCCTTTTCAGTCTCTTGCTACCTCTTGAGTCACTGGCATTGCCTTATTTGACCAACTGCCCTTTTTGGATAGAGGCTTTTGTGCTAAGCTTGAAAGTCTGATTTGTTTGTACCAGGTGTATCTTGCTACTTGGTCTTTCTAGTGCTATCTTGGACTGTGAGAATGCTGCAAAACTAGTCCAGAAGTTGAGAGGATTTAAGGCTGATCGCACTGCATAGGACTGTCATACACACATAGCTGGAACACTTTGTGCCTCCTGCGTTTTCAGAGTGTTTACTTTTTTGTAACAGTGTGTGGTTCTGTGCCACGGAGCCCGGATAGGATTCTTTCAAGGGGATATCAGACTACTCATGGATGACCTAAAAACACTGCAACCAACTGTATTTCCTGTAGTACCAAGACTGTTGAACAGAATGTTTGACAAGGTAAGTCTACAGGCATGAGTGCAGGCTTTTAAGAGACTCCATAAAGTTTGTGCTGCCAGAGTAGGAGCAGCTACTCTGCCCTGGGATATTAAACAGGCATGCTAACAACTATGTGTATCTCTTTCTAAAAGAGAGCTAAGAGTGCAGGGAATAATACTGGTTACATTAAAAAACTTTCAGGCAGCAAATACCAGTGTTGAAAAGTCTGACTGGGGGGGGGACGACTTGATTATCTCTATCTTGTTTAATGACTTAGTGCTTTGCTCTGAGCAAGTTAGTCTAGTCTGCAACACAAAAATGAGGCTTGGCATCTGCATGGCCCACTTTTAGCATCTGACTCATGGAGTGGAATTTGCAAAGCAAGGTCAGGTGTTTGCCTATGTTTGCATGGACACATGCAAATTTCCTACATGGCAGACAGTGTGTCCTGGCTGGGAGAACTGTAAACCAATCAGTTGGGAGTGCTGGGGAGAAGGTGTGTCTATAGCCTCGCTCTCCTGTGTGTGCTTCTTGCTTGCTCGGGGTCATCTGAGATGGGAATTTGAAAGTAGATTCTTTCTTGAGCTTCAGATTTTAATTGGTCTTTTGTGCATGGGTGATTGACTTGTTTTAGGGCACAGCCAGGGGAGCTAAAGGATATAATAAATCCTATGACAGCTAAAGAAATGGCAGAGCTGTCTACACTGTCTTAGCCAGGACATATCTCTGATCATGAGACTAGAGGAACACCAAGTAACACAAGGTTGTTTGGCTCAGGAGCAAATAGTGCAACTGGAATCCATTTGGAGGGGAGGAAAATCTGAGACCAGCTTTTAGTGCTCAAAATGAAGTTCCTTAGTCTGCTCACACTTTCTCTACTGGAATTTGAGAAGCAAAGTCAAAGCTTGGGACTTTGTTCTCACGTTTTCCTCTTGCTTGTTTAGTGTGGTGCCCTGAGGCTTCTGCCGTTTCAACCTCACCCACCCTTGCAGTAACCAGCAAGTTGGGGAATTGGTGTGGCGGGGGGGCATAATGCTGCAGTCTGCATGCTTTCAGTTATAATGCTGTCTTCCTCTTTCCAAATGAAAGTACCAACGTGTGGGTTGCTGTTGAGTCTGCTTTCTGGCTTCCTGAGAACAACTAGAAGGAGCCTTTGAAAAGTGATCTAAAAGTGCAAATTTGTATATGCAGGACAGATCTCCATTTGGTGTTTCTGAAGTGACCTGCATCTCCTCACAATGTCCTGTGTTACATTATGTATTATGAAAATGCTGAGGATTATGCTCAATTTGCATTTTGATGATACTAGAATGGAGAAGTAAACCATCCATTTTCATTCATACATTTTAATGAAGAAATTATGCATTGAAACAACATCACACAGTTTGATGGCTATCAAGAATTAGTTAAATGCTGATTTCAGCTCTTGAACTGAGGTCAAAATAAAAATGCACAAGCATTCCTAACTAAAACTAAGGTGCTAACAATAAAGGTGGTTTTAACTTGTTTGGTTTTCACTGTTATGAGTCTCTATGCATGCATATTTAAGAAAAAGGAAATGGTAGTCTATGAGGACTCTAACTATAACTCATCTTTCTTAATAGATTTTTGGGCAGGCAGATACTTCATTAAAGAGGTGGCTGCTGGATTTTGCTTCCAAGAGGAAAGAAGCAGAACTCAGAAGTGGTATAGTTAGAAATAACAGTTTCTGGGATAAAGTCATCTTCCGTAAAATACAGGTATGCTTGAAAGCTTCTAAGTTGAACTTTGCAATTGTTGAATTGCATATGAATAGTTATACTCTGGTGTGGCTTCTTCCATGAGTTAAGATTACCTGGCTACTCAAAGCAAAAAATTTGAGCTGTCTTTTTATTTTCAACCTCATTTTTTCAATTCCCTTAGTTCTCATAGTATCAGCTAACTGTGTTAAGGAAGTCACTCTGAAACAGTCTGGTGCTTCTCTCTTACCACTTTGAAAGCAAACACTGTCCTTCTGAAGGAAGAATGCTAAGTATGACACAGTGCTACCTGTAGCCCCCACTGTCTTCTCCCTGTTGGTCACTAGTAAGTCATGCCTGCTATTCTGACACTCACTTGCTGTGGCCTTAACCTTGGCTGTACAACATGCCCATGTGGCTGCTTTTTATAGTACATTCAGGATGTATGAGAGTCTGATACAAGGCAGTTAAAAATAAAGCCATCACTGTAAGGCCATGGCTTTAGCTCTTTTTTGCAGAGTCTGCATTGCAGTGACACCATGTACAGATACTGGATGGTTGAGGTTCTATATCTTCCAGCCATTAATGAGACTAAAAACACTGTGAGAAAGACAGCTTGCAATAGCAGACTAAACTTTTACTCTCTAACACTTGTGGGTGGTACTGTAGGTGAACAGTGCCTAAGGGTATCTTAGATGACAACTCTGGAAATGTTTCTAAAATGCTTTTGGTGTCCACAGTATCTTGTGTCTGTTGTAGGCAAGTCTGGGAGGAAGAGTAAAGCTGATGGTTACAGGAGCAGCACCTGTGTCTGCAAGTGTACTGACATTCCTGAGAGCAGCTCTTGGCTGTCAGGTGAGTTGCCTGGCCTTAGTCCTGAACCATAAATATTTTAAAACCTAGCTCCCACTTTGTTAGAGCTTTTCTAGCTGTCTAATTATATGGCTAACTCCAGTGCTCTTGGAGACTATGCATGCTCTTTCCCTGAGTTTCTCTCAGTCCCCTGAAATTTCTGTATTCATCCCAAAGTCTTTCAGCTGAAGTAGCCAGATGACCTGTCTTAAGAGGAAAGGGCTTTTTTTTTGTTTTTTTGTGGGGTTTTTTTTGGTGTTTTTTTTGTTGGTTTTTTTTTTGTTTTGTTTTGGTTTTTTTGTGGTTTTGGTTTATTTTTTGTGGGCTGTATAAGCAATAAATTACCTACTTTAAGTTTCTGGAGTTTGCCTTGCTTACAGAAGTATTTGTAACTACTGTAGAAAATCTAATAATCAATATGGCAATATTGTAGTGTTGCTGTTTTGAAGATGAGACTGGGGTGAATCAAATTGTATACATTGCATTTATCTTCAGAGCCTCATCAAAGTATATGCTTTCAGAGGTAAAACTTGAACAACAGTGTTATAAAATAGAACAAATGTGTTGAAAATAAATACAATTCAAGGATAGAAAAGAGAAATACTCTAAAATATCAGGCTTCCATAATTTCCTAAAGTTTTTCAGTGGTGTGCTGGTGTGACATTGCATTTTGCACAGAAAAAGGAAGCCTGTCTTGTGTATCGCAATTGCAGAGCTGTGATGGGGCATAGGGATTCCATTTCAGGCTGTCTCAGACAAACCTGTTTTTAAATTATGTGAATGAAGTCACTGTGAGTACCATGGTTCTTCATTCCTTTCTGGCGTCCTCTGCTGTTTTCTGTTTTAATCTGAACAGGTGTCATATGCTGTGTGAAACTTTTGAGTAAATATTGGAACTGAGGGTGGAATATTAAAACTTAAAATTGTGTACTGTGATAAAACTAGTATTTAAATGCTTTTTGTAAAAGGTGCTAAGGGTTTTGGTACACTCAAATTTAAATTGGAAGAAAATAAAAAAATTCATTGTAATTGACTGTGTTTGTAAGTAATGGTCATTGATTTTATTTTGTTTTCATCTTCTAGTTCTATGAAGGTTATGGACAGACTGAATGCACAGCTGGATGCTCCCTGTCATTGCCTGGTGACTGGACAGCAGGTATGATGTTCAGCTGTTTACCTGTGTGCTAAATTTTAGGATTACTGAAATTTTTTAGAGGTCCCTGATCACTTCATTTAATTTTCGGTAGCACCTATTACAAAGGATAAGATTGGTTTTCTTCAAGTGAAATAAAAAAAGATTTCTTCCCCTAAGAAAGGGGGAAGAAAACATTTTTAGGGGTATTTCTACCCCTAAATAGCTATGAATGTTCAGTAATTTAAACTTCTAATAGGATTTTTTTCTTGTAAGTTGAAGTAGCTTTAGGAGAAGGGAGGTCATAGTATTAATTAACACTTTTAGTTTTTATCAAACACATCTTCTGTGTATAAAGGCAGTGCTGGAAATACAAATGGCATTTTTTTGGTGTTGGAATCAAGAGTTTGTACTTCCCTCAGCTGCTACATCTCTAGCTCCATAACTAAAATAATATTGCTAATGGAAACTATAGTGGGACTTTTGCTACTTAAATATGTCTGTAGAGTAAGGATCCCGATTATAAGAAAAAGCAAGCCTGCGTACATGGCTCAGTTTGGAACATTCTTAGGGATATCTGAGAATGTAATATTCCAGTCCTGGCAAATTTTAGCTACCAGAAATCAGTTTTCCATCTTTCCTCAGTGTATAAGCAGCTTGTTGTTTTCAGAATCTGACTGAAAAGCATCAGGCTACTGAAGCGTTACTCTATTTCATAGGTCATGTTGGAGCACCAATGCCATGCAATATCATCAAGCTTGTTGATGTACAAGAAATGAATTACTTGGCTGCCAAAGGAGAGGGTGAGGTAAGTAACTTCAGAAAGTCTCTTGAGAGCCTCTTGGGAAATTTTGGAAAACATTGGTGGTTTTTTTGTTGCTGTTGAAATAACTGAGTGTAGTAAAAGTGCTAAACATGGCCTGCTACCTAAAATCTAAGATGCCTGCATGCAATACCAGTTAATGATTCACAGAAGCAAATCAGGAAATAGTATATGGGAGGGGAGAAGAAAGAGCTTACACAGTAATCTGTTATCACACAGGTTAACAGATGGTTATATGATCATATGTAAGGTTGTATGACCAAGGCAACATCTTCCAGCTGTGGAATAGCTGGAAAGTGTGGCCACCTCATACTGCAGCTACCCTTCAGCAGAATGCTGGCAGAAGGCTTCCCTCCCTCTACTGCCAAGGACCAGAGAACAGCTGATGCATATAGCCAGTTACCCAGCTTGTGATGTGTGAGATGAGGTAATTTAAAGTGGCTAGAAACTTCTAAGAGAAATGGTGATCAAGTGCCATGAAGGTTGCTGATGATTTGGGATGCCTACCTGCACATTTTTCTACAGTCTTTTTTTTATGCAGTCTGCACAAATTGAACCCATGTTTTACAAATTGTGTTTTGAGGACTCAGCTTTATATGTGATGCTATGTTGGGTCTTTTAAGATTTTTTTTTTTCAAAGTAAAGTATATACAGATTTAACTTTGTGTAGATTTTGAGCAGATGTTCATGTAGTAATTTATTATCCCCAAGCCTCAAAAGCAGATTAACTGTGGTGTCCTTCATATGCTTTCAAGAGGCTGTGGGGGCAGCTGGGGGAGTGAGGAATTAAAAGTAGCTTAATCAAGTAACTAATTTATGGCTACAAAGAATTTATAATCTTTATTTGTTTTGGTTGTAATTTGTAGGAGACTAGAGAGAAGTAATTGGGCTTTAACTCCCAGAAATACTCAAAGATTTAGTTGGTCTTGGTGGTGGAAAACTGCTTGCAAGTGAAGAACAATGTCCAGATTCTTCTGTCTTGCATATGACTCCATATTTAGTCTTCATCAGCAATTTCTGCTTCACTTTCAATATGTTCTTAAAGCTTGGTTTGCTACAGGAAGAGGGTATAAATTCTTATAATGCTTAAATAGGTGGAAAAAAAAAACCAAACCTAAAAGTGTTTTGTTGCACTTAAAGTGAAAATTTGCTGCATTATGAGTTACTTTGGACTTTATTAAAAAATGGTAGTCCCTTAATATATCAGGTGCCATCTTAGTCTTTCAGGCCCAACTTCCTCAGTATAAACTATTCTAAATATAGCAGGAAAGTATTGTAACTTGCTTCACAGAACTCAAAGCCCATGGCTATGGAATTGACTCTCCTTATCCATTCACCTGAAATAAATATTCTTCCTTATCTTCTGCTTTTTGTTTGGACTAAATATTTTTAGTCCACTTCTCAGAGTAAGCTTGCAATATTCTGTCGCCCTTGCTTTTCACTTTTGCCAGTCAAGAAGAATAAATTTGAACAGAATTAATTATGAAACATATGCAGATGAGGTCTCAGTGCCAGATAGCAGGATACAGATAAATTGTTGGCTGTCTCTCCTGGGAAAAATGGTCACCTTCTACTACTGCCTTCCTTTGTTCCTAGGGGCTGTGAAAATTAATGTTTCATCGGTCAGTCTTTGACTGACAGGACATGTAGTGTTTTCTTTTATTCATATCCTTCCAGATAAGGTCTGTTTTAGAACAGAAATGACTTTGTAAAATATTACTTTGTTTGGTCCCAAGTTTGGTACTGTCTCCATAAGGTAATGAGAACCCTCACAAATACTCTGATCTCCCTCCTATTGACAATATCTCATGTTCATTGTATTTGTAGTTCACCAGCATACTGGGTAGACACCGAAAGTTTTTCAAGAATTGATTGCTGAACTACATTAGTAATTTCTTCTAGCCTAACTTTTGGACAAATGTGCCGTTTGCTTGATGCACAACTTTTTTTTTTTCTCCACTAGTTTTAGCATAATGCCCCTGCTGTTTACCAAAGCTGAGATGAACATATTTCCATGCTGAGAGATAGTATTTCTGGATCTAGCAGAATTTGTTCATACAAATAAATAAAACCAAACTTCTTCTGGTAGGTCCCAGTTATTGTAATAGTGGGTAGGAACACTGCTGCTAGACTGGAAGAGAATAGATCCTTTCAATTGCTTCTTATATTTCATACCAATGGAAAGCGTTAGGTCTTAAAAAGCCATGAGTAGAAGTTACTGTACAAACACAAACTTCCTTTTGCCTCTTTAATTAAGAATCACTGAGGTTCTTAACCCATTGGGGGTTAAGAACCATTGGAGAAAGCATTTGTTGATAGTAGTGATTGTTAACTTTCCTTCACTGTAGCACATATTAACAAATGGCTCTTTTCAGGTGTGTATTAAAGGGGTAAATGTGTTTCGTGGCTATTTGAAAGATCCAGAAAAAACAGCAGAGGCTCTGGACAAAGATGGCTGGCTTCACACAGGAGATATTGGGAAATGGCTACCAGTAAGTTAACTTACATAGCTAGAATTATATTTTTACAGTTATTAGCAGAAATTTAATAAATATATTAGAAAACATTTAGTATTTAACAGAATTAGTCAGGTGAAAGACAAGAATTTGTGGTTAGTCACTGTTGTAGCTGAATCTGTGTGCCTTGGCCTAAAAACATATTGACAGTGCCAGTCCTGAGGCTCTCCCCAGTTTAGATTAGATGGATACATAACCTATTTTCTTCTAATACTAGTTTGACAGTTGCCTGGCTCCAGCAGTTTTACTGTGCTGTTGTGGCATGCCTAAGGTGTGTAGATTGTTTTTTCACTTGAAGTGCCTCCTCTGAGTGAAAGTTATTTCTGTCAACAGAATGGTACATTGAAGATCATTGACCGGAAAAAACACATATTTAAACTAGCCCAGGGAGAGTACATAGCACCAGAGAAAATTGAGAATGTGTATCTGAGATGTGAAGCTATTGCACAGGTGTTTGTCCATGGAGAGAGCTTGCAGGTAAGGATTTTTCAGGTAATTAAAAAAATTAATGCAAAAGGAGACTGCAGAAAAGTCTTTCTTCCTTCCCTGCACCCCAAACTTTGGGAGTGAAATTTAAATTTTTATTGTGAACTTTGATTATTTTGCATTTTGGTTCAATTTTGGATTGAATTTGAGTAGTTGCCTACCATCTTTCTGGATTTAGTTGCACACCAGGTAGTGGAACTGAACTAATTTGCATACTGTACATAAATTTCTAACATTGTGCAGTGGAAAAATAAAAAAAAAAAAACAAAATAGAAAAAAATCCATGCACATCAAGAGAACCTGGATATCTTGCAGGTTTTCAAGTGTAAAGAAATGTGGATCCCAATTTTTTCAGTTCAATTTCTGAACTGCATTTCCTATGTTGAGGAAAAATCTGCTGACTTGACAGCAGGATCAGAAATGTTCCCCAAAAAAGTCTAGGAGCTGAAGTGTTGACTTGAGCATTTTTGTCAAGCTTTTTTGCTTTTTTTCCAAGTCCTTCTTAGTAGGTGTTGTGGTACCTGATCCTGATACTCTGCACAACTGGGCCAAGAAAAAGGGATTTGAAGGCTCCTATCAAGAGCTATGCAGAAACAAGGTAAGGCATATCTTAACAGAACTGTTAGCTGCTCTGCATCAATTTTTTCAAGTTGCTGCTTATGGAAGCATGGAGCTAGACAATGTATTTCTATATCCACAGGATGTAAAAAAATGCATTCTGGAGGCCATGGTGAAAGTTGGGAAAGAATCTGGTTTGAAGTCATTTGAACAGGTATGATGTTTATAAGAACCAAATACCTAATTCTTTAAAATTCAACACCAATATGGTCTGATTCTTCAGAAACTGCTTTTAATTTGTGTCTGGAAAACTTCTCAAGTGATGGGCTTTGCTATGATGTCTGGGCAAGTTTTTTAATAGTCTTGTCTAATTCAAGGAATACAGCTTGGCTAGTAACTTTTTATTTTCCAGGTGAAAGACATTGTCCTGCACACTGAAATGTTTTCTATTGAAAACGGCCTGTTGACACCAACACTGAAGGCGAAGAGACCAGAACTGCGAAAATACTTCCAGTCACAGATAGATGAACTCTATGCTAATGCCAAAATGTAACTGCGAATGGAATGGGGAAAGTGGCACACGTCTGTCTACTGTTGGCCTTCATATCTGTATTTTGACTACAGCAAAAATAGGGAAGGAAACTGTGCAATCGTTAACAAAAATGGGTACTTGCCATAGGAACATTGAAGAAATGGAACACTGCCTTACTGTCAAGTTGTGTTGCATACTGTTTTTATGGTGACCTACAATTTCCAAAAAGAGCCTTAACTATAAATTGTAACTATATGTAAGTTATTTAATATTTCCTTGGTCAAAAATGGGACTCACCTTCACCAAGGAGCTAAGGTTTTATTGCCAGCATGTTTGCTGTCTGCAGTGTGTTTTGCAGTTGTCAATTCCATAAAGGATTTGGCAGCTTTGAAAATGCCTCTAAGTATCTTGCATCCTCAGAAAAATTATACTTAAGCTGTTTAAAAAAACCCCACCACCCAACCACCAAAAAACCCAAACCCTTCCATTTTGTATAGCTGGTATCATATCTTTTGTTAGTCCCAATATTAACTGGGGCAAGGCATCTGAGCTGTATCTCCCTTCTACATCTGCAGGCAGTTATGGGATGTACTTCTATAAGGTAGAAGTCAGCACTCCACACAAAGAAGGCTGATGAACAGAAGTTCCTCAGAGTCTGCATGTGGTGGTTCTGCACTGTGTGGATGCAGTTCATTCAGCAAGTGTAGCGTCTGCTACATTATTAGTATGATGCTGGAGCAGTGCCAGCCCTGCAAACGAGCAGATCCCAACTCTGGCGAGAACACTAGAGACCTAAAAACCAAACCAGGAGGCTGGCATATGCTGACAGAGTAAACATTGCACCTGTACCAGACACTTGTTTCCCTGTAATTAACTTGTATTTAAAATGCATTTTTAAAAAATGTGCCAGGCCCTCTGTAAGTGGAAGAGCTTCTGCCATAACCTCTGTTTTCTGTGCTTTATGTACGAGTCACTGAGTACTCTTCACCGAATAGCAAAATAGGTCAGGTAGAATGTTTTTGCCTGATGCTTTTCAGCAATTGGAATTATTTCTACATGCCAACAGAACTGTGCGTTGGCCCAGGATAGATATGTGTTCAGGGATAAAAACCTAATTCCCAGATAAATTGCAAAATAACAACTAGTTATATTTTGTTTGAAAAATCAGCAGAAATAAGCCTTATTACAGCATAAGTCTTTTGCTATCCTTAACAGAGTTGGTTTTGCATTAACATTCATTGCTGTTTTTTGAAAACATGGATCTATGTAAAATACAAGCACAACAAGGTTTGCACTAAGATTTGTGTGTGATTGTAATGCACTACTCTGTAGCATAATTTCATATGTGTATGCAATTCAGGTACACAAATCCAAGTCAACTGTTAGAACTGTAGTTTGTTACATTGAAATTCAAATGTTTGCTTAGTGTTGGCTATTTCTATGTTTTATAAAACCAAAACAATTTTCAAAACCAATGAAGGAAACCAAAATAAATATTTCTGCATTTCAATGCTGTGATGCGTTTGTTTGTCAAGGAAAAATGCTGCTGACTAACAAGCCCAGGTATAATATTCTACCTGACAAGCTGAAAAACTCCACTGCTACCAGCAAATCTTGGAAGGCTTTTTTTTTTGGCTTTTTCCTGACAGTTGTGTTCTTACTGTCACCTCAGTGACCTTAGTGAAAGGTAGAGTTTTCTGAAGCTCTACCTGGGTGCTAGTGGGTTTCCTTATTCCTGCCCTCACACCATGCATTTGGCTTAACTTGGGAGTATGATTTGAGAGATTACCAGACCAGGGTAGAGGAAGCACCTGTGGATGCTCTTTAAAGCTCCATGTGAATACAGGTGTCAGTGCAAGATGCCAAGCAAACTTCTGTTCCTACTCACTGTAGAGTTTCTCTTCTTAGGGGGTTTTGTATGTTCCTTTATACATTTCTTCCACATGGAAGGAAACCTAAACCAAATTTGTTACTTATTCAATAACATGCTCAACTGTGTGTATGCTGCTTGGAAAGGCAGCGCAGTGTCACCAAGCATCTCCTACGGTAGATAGCTGAGAGATGGATGAGAACTGGATCTAAGGTTTATGCTCTTAGCAACATTCCATGGAATAAATTTTTCTGGAAAAGCCATCTATCTGCACTAGAGAAACAAATCTGTACTGTCCTATTTGTGGCTTAGGGCATGGGGTGCTATAGCCAGCAAAATTCAAGTCTAAAGAGAACTTACCACCTCTTAAGCCAAAAGTGATTATTTCACTTTTTTAGCTGATTTGTCTAAAGCCGAAGGGCTGTGTGTGGTGTTCCTGTCACCACCGCCAGTGGGTAAAGAGATGCGGCATCAAAAGGGACTTGACAGATTGCTACATCTTCTCTTAACAATTCAGTTGCCACAGATGGGATTTAAAGTTTTCAAGCGAAACCTTTCTCTTTTTTTTTCTTTCTTCCTTGTTTGGCACGCTATTAAAGCAAGTTCTATTTTTTGTGCTGTTTAAATTGATTTCTTAACTGTTTGAGACCATAGCTCTCGCTTTATCTTTACAGAAGCGATCTCTTTCTCTTCCCTTTCCAGATGTACAGTGTCAGTTCAGGGAAAGGTTGGGGGTGGAGAAGGAAAGGGGACGCTCTCGTGCTTTGTTTTCCGTATTTAACCAGAGCGCCAGCACACAGGCCCGGCGGGCAGCGCCGTGACCGGCCCCCGCCTTCCGCCCTCCCCGCGCCGCCCCTTCCGCCCGCCGCCGGCGCGCGCGGTTCGAAGCGGCGGCGGGCGCGGCTGCCCTGAGGGCCGGGCCGGGCCGGCGGGAGCGGACCCTGCGGTGTCGCGATCCGGCTTTTTCGTGTGCCCGGCTCACCGGTACCTGCTTCGTACTTGCATAAGTGTTTAACTTCTACGTCGGTCTGGGCTAAGGAAGTGAGTTTTACCGCTTTTGAAGTGAGCCGAGCATAATAGCTTGAAATAACAAAGAATAATGTGAAGTAACAACGATTTCCCGTTGTCTCTCAAGTACAGACAGAGAAAGGTGATTTGTGTCGGGGACATACAAACAACAGCTTCATCCTCGGTTTTGTATTCAGCAGCGTATACTAAACAGGGAAATGCCCGCTAAGAAGAAAATGAAAAAGAACCATACCAGCAATAAGCTAGAGGTAAGATTCGCTGGGCTGGGCAGAATTCAGGCAGACAGTGTTTTGGTTCTGTAGAGCGTTGGGAGGAGGAGGGCAGGGTGAAAGGCCTGGAGGGGCGGCCGTGTGACGGGCGGCTGAGCTCAGCTGCTCGGGGAGGCTGAGGGAGCCCTCGGCGCGGTCTCGGCATCCTCACCGCGGGGATTACACGGGTCTCTCCTCGCCCGTGACCGGCGAGGGGACCACGGGCAGTGGGCTGGAGGGCTAAGGTTGGAGATCAGAAAAAGGTTCTTCACCCAGAGGGTGGTTGGGCACTGGACCAGGCTCCCCGGGAAGTGGTCGCGGCACCAAGGGCTGTTCGGACAGTACTGTTAGGCACACGGTGTGACTCTTGGGGTGTCCTGGGCAGGGCCTTGTGGGTCCCTTCGGGTGCAGCATATCCTGTGATTCTGTGCTGCGTTACTGTGCGGTTTCTGGGGATGGATGCAGGGCTTGCTTTGCCCTGGGAACTGCCCTGCAGCCCCTCCTGGGGCAGGCTCGGGGTGCTGGTGTGGGGCTTTCTTTTGTCCTTTTAGGAGTAGCACAAAATGGACCATCGGCTTTCAAACAGGCAGAAGACTAAAAACAGTCTCATAAAAGAAGATTTATAGAGAAAGCAGTTTATGTGTATATTTGGTATTATAAAAGAAATGCTGTGGCACTGCTAAGCACTGGTAAAATAAAAAAGCTAGAGGTCAGTCTTTTCTGGTTATCATTCACCCTAGAGGTACACACGGAAATTAGTGAGGAAAGTCACTTGCACATTTTGTGAACAGCGCACAACTGTTTCCACAACTGTTTTGTAAGCTAGTGTAGTTCTCTCTTCTGCTTTACAGAAGTGTCTCTGTAACCCTTGATTTGTAAATTCCACTTTTTTTATAGTAAGTTACTCTACAGCTTTTCCGTTTCTTAAGATGAAAGTAATTAAATTGGATAAGGGTGGAAATGTACATGATACAGAGATGAAAGAAGAAATATTATAATGGCTGAAAAGAAAAATGACTACAGATCATAGAAACCATGTATTCGAGGGTTATAAGATTTCTAAGCTTGTACACTTTTGTGAAACAAGACAAAGCTTGCAGTGGACCACACAATCAAATAGCAGAACACACACATTTTATACCAGCACTTCTCTTCGGGGAAAAGCCCCGTAGCCTGAGACAAAAATGAAATTTGTATTAGGAGTCAATATAGTTCTGGTAAAGTGTATTTCTAGCAAAATGTTCTTGAAATTCCCTGTCATATTTAATCTGTTGCACACTCAAAAAGCTGGGTAAAGCGGCTGTTAATTTCATACCCATCCAGGAGCACAAAGCCAACTCCAATCTTCGTTGGAAATCACTTCCACTTGAGGAGCCAGATGTCTCAAGGATATCGAAGGCAGCAGAAACAAATCAGCTTGAGGAGCTTGATGATTCCTTTGGTTAGTATTGTCTTGAATGACATTTAATGTATGATTTGCACAAGACAACCACATGGGCAAAATGCTTCAGGTGCTTACCTAGGAAAAGGTTTTGGTTCTTTGCAAGAGAAAGTAACGGACAGGAGAGACAGGTGTGATTTTGTGTTATTTTCTGTGATTTAGGAAGTAACAGGAATAATGCTGTGGTGTGTGCAAATAAAAGTCAATGGAAAAACACTGGCTATTCCACATTTATAGTTCAAATGGTAGAATGTCACACGTCGTAATATTGCAGTTGTGTAAGAACTTACCGTTGAAAACCAAAGTTCAACATCTGAACTTATTCTTCATTAAATTGCACAAATTATGAAGGGAAATTCTTCCCGTTGTAAGAGTATTCATGGCAGCAAACTTGGATATTTGCAGGGGTGTTGTTCTGCTACTTTCAGATGTTACTTGAAAAAGTAATATAAAGCCATACGATTTTGGATGAAGGATTAAAACCACTTCCATGCTTTATATTTGGCTTGTGTGATGAGGCCTCAGTACACAGGAAGAGAATCAATTTAGATGGTGCAGATGCTCCTCTGTGTGGAGCCCTCTGTTGCATCTGTCTGCATGGTTTGCTTTTTTTTTTAATCAGTGTAATTAGGAGCTGTAGAGAAACTGTTAAGAGCTGTTTGTCAGCTGTAGCAGTTATTACTCTGAGAAAATTATGGAAACATAAATGTGACGTAGGAACAGCACTGACAATGAACTATAAGAAGCAGTTTAGCAAAAGGGTTGTTTGTAAGGTAAGGCTGCAGATTGGAAGCTCTTTTCCTTATTTCTGTGATATGTATTTGGACTGTAAAAAGGATGCCCACTGACACGAATGTAAACTAACACAAAAGTTCTGTGGCAGTGTGCTTGAAAAAGGAAATTTATACGGTGGAAGGCATGCTAAAACCTTAAATTTCTCAGAGTTCTAATCTGTTTGGTAGCTACATTCAAGAACTCTGCAACAGCAGTAATTGCCTTCTCATGGCATCCACTGAAGCAGCTTAAAATCTATATTTAAAAAACCCAACAAAGTAGTTGTTTAAATGTGTAGAAGGTTTACGTATGCCATAGCAAAGAGAGATTTGAAACAAACCGTAGCAAGGATTTTGTTTGCTCTATGCCTTGTGTACATGCTACCTTTGGTTTGGGTTCATACAGAAATAGGAGGTGGATGGGTACACAAACCTTGCACCGTATACTTTCTCCTAGTCCTCAAATAATACTTGTAACGAGAACTTCCTTTTTTTAGTTAGCAAGCCACAAATATTCTGACTAAATCCTTAATGGCAGTGCTCTTTGCCTTAAAAGAAGGAGGCAGTGTTCATACATCGTTTGTTTTTTGTTCTTTATAGATCACCCCTTGCACAGTACGGCTGTGGATGCTTATGGAGAGGAACATTCCCAAAACAAGGCACTCGGTCATGGTTTGGCACCACAAAGGCAAAATACAGACAGATGGTCTAGTGGGAAAAAAAAAAAGAAGTCAGTATTTAATTTAATCTTTTTATTTTTAGATTCAATGAGAAAAGTGTTCTAGTTAAATTATATATGACAAATAAATTTTTAAAATAATATTTTTATAATTTTTTATTATTATATTTTAATTCAGATTTTAATATGTTTCTTATATGTTAAACCAAATTTGGTTTAAATCTGAAATTGTCTTGCTATTTGATTCAAGCAAGAATGTTAATAGTACTCGTATGAGACATAGCTGTACAAAATGTTGCCCAAAACACAAGGTTTTCTGTATGTGGTTGAAGATCATCCTTCCTCAGAGGGTAGTAGTGTATCTTTCTCTTTTCTCAGTAAAAAAATGCATCACTCAGAGCTCTCCAGTGATGATGATCAGAAGGTCAGCGCAGCTGATGCTGAAGAGGAGCCCCTTAAGGACACTGTGGTACCTAAAATGTTTCATGAGTATTACCAGTCAATTTAATTTTAGTTTACTTCATGCCATGCCTGCATTAGAGGGTAGGGGGAGAGGAAAACCTTCCATTTTTTCTCAGTACTGTCTTAGTACTTAATTGTATCCAAAATAATCAGTCCTGAGAGTGTTCCTGTGAGGTGGCCAAGTGAAATGCCTAAAGCTACAAGTCATCACGTCAGCAAGGAATATAGGAGCCAGGTGTTCCTGGATCCTGTAGCCTTTTCTCTTGCTCGTTTGGGAGTGCATTCTTCCCTTTTTTCAATTATCTTCTTCATGTCTAGCATTTGCATTCTTGAGGAATGGCATACTAGATGGAATATGAATCCTTTGTGCTTGTTTGGTACTGAAGCAGAGCAGGTTTATTGGATAAAGAATATTGATAAAATTAATTTTGAATATGTGTTAGAATTCAAAGACATTCAGTTTTGAATAAGTGTTTTTGAACACTTACTCCACAATTAATCTAAAATGCTTTTGGCCCACCTCGCTGCCAGACATACAGCAGGAATCAACTGTCTGCAGGCTCAGGCCTATGGTAAAGGAAGCTGTGCAGTATTTGGAGCAAGGGTTTTGTATGTACTGAAATGTGTTGGAGTTGTGCACGCAGCACGGCCTGTTGGCCTTTCCTCAGTAGGCTGGACGCGTGCAGCGCTCTGCCACGGGTGCTGCTGTGGTGTCACAAAGCAGTCTAAGAGTCCAAAGGATTGGAGCAGAGTGTGGGTGAAAAGGAAGGTGAGCAGGCAGGCACTTTTGCTCTGAGACAGAAATGTTCATCCTGGGCAGTGACTGTGCTGCACCAGGGGTCCTTGGGATGTCTCCAGCCCCGCCGCGTGGCCAGTGGCTGACGGGCAGAGTGACCGCGGGGCTGGGACTGGTGGAACAGGACAGAGGAAATGTTACTGATGCTGCAGTCTGGAAATGCTTTCTGCATTCTGCTTAGTTGTCATCTCTCAGCAGTTTAGAGGAGTAAACCTAGGGTTTATTCTGGAAGTGAATCTGCTTTTCGTGTCACAGGAGACCGTGAGTACTTCTCAAATCCAGGCAAAAAAGAAGCAGCCTTCAGAGGAGAACACGTCAGATCCTTCTGGTAAAGTACACTTTCAGAACTCCCATATAGCGTTTCTTCATTCAAGATCCAAGTTTTTCAGTGGTTGTCATTTCTGGAATGTAGCAGCACAGCGCTTCTAGAAATGGGAAGTTTTAGTTTCAGTTTTGGTACAGATCCCGTTTGATCCCCGTGGTTTGCATCCCTGGACCTGCCTGTTCCTCCCCTGAAGGGGTAAGGCGTGGGTGTGCATTATGGCTCTGAGTCAGCCTGGTTTCCTTTGGAGGGAAGCCTGGAGCCATGGCTATGAAGCTGTAGGAGGTGTCAGTACAGTCCTTGGTCTGGCAGCCTGGAGCAGCAGCTGTGGGGCAGAACTTGGAGTGTCCCGAGCTGCAGAGCAGCTGTGAATACCCCTGAGGCAGGGAGCTTCAAGACAGTGGCATTTTTCAGTCTCTTGTGTCATCTTGCTTCCTTTGAGCAGAGCCCCATCACGTTTTAATACTAGATTTACATCGGGGAATGTGTGAAGAAACATGGAATTGGGTTTTGTTGGTTTTTTTTTTTTTGGTGGAATTGGTTTACAATACTACTGCAAAGTTTGAAGAAATGGACTTGTGTATAGTGGGTTTTTGAAGCATATATGGCATTAATAAAATAATGTATACAAATATAAAAGCTCATGATTATTTGAGTAATGCAAATTCAGGCTAATAGTTTTTTAATGCAAAAAATAATATCTACAGTACACTATGTAGTTTATTACTTAGTATCCTGGTGTGCTCCTGGGCTTGCTTGAATCAATAAAGAAAAGAATTGAGTTACATATCATTGATCATCCCAGCTCTAAGGTGTTCCCAGATAAATATATCACAGTCGCTCAGGCAAAGACAGATGAAATAATTGGAATAGTCCCCATCTCAAATTTAATGTTGAGATACTCATAAGTTTTAGATGGTTATTTTGATGATGGGCACAAGAGTTTTTCTATTGTTTTACAACTTGAACCTGATTTTTGCAATACTGATGTTCATTCTGTTGTTCCAGTGGATAGCTCACATTCTGTAGAGATTTGGTGTCCCAAAGAGCTGAAGAGATCTCCTAGAGATATTACAGAACTGGATGTTGTTCTGGCCGAAGTTGAGAAGATAGCAGGAAATTACATGTAAATATTCTGCTTTCCTGTGACTGGATGTTCAAAGTTTTAAAAAGAAATACCCGTGGTTTTGCTAGTGGGCTGTTCTTTAGGGAACCAGTATTGCATGGTTACATTCTAATGTTAATGATTATTAAGTATCTGTGATACAAATGTTTTTTCCACATGTGATCTTGAGACGGTCTCCAGGGATTTGATATTTTTCCAAACATGAACAACACATCTCAGCTGATATTTTTCAAGGTAGAAATGAAGCTATTGCTAGTATATGAAAGATCTGCAGTTGTCTAGCTGCTTAACTTTGGGTTTTATTTGTTGCTCAACTGAAGGGTTTTGGATTAAATTTCCCCTTTACTAAACCAAATGTGATTTGTCCCTCTGACTTCTCCAGACAAAGCATTGAATCAAACACTTGCAGAAAGGCTATCAGTGACTTCACTTCTGCTTTCAAGGAGCAAATCACTGATTTTGTAAGTACACCAGAAATAAAATCGATTTTGTGGTCAATGTACCTATGGTTTCATATTGCCCTTTATACATTCATTTTGCAAGCTGTAAAAGTTTCCAATCTCTTGTCAGTATAAGTAATATGAAAACACGATTTGTTGTGTGCAGGTTATGATTGGCTGCCTCTGTGCAGGCTTTCACAAGAATTGCCTCTAGACACAACACTGCTGTCATGCAAGTACTTTGCCAAATTATCACCTTTTGAGAACAGGGAAGCACCCAATAATCCTGAAGTGTTTGTCATACCTAAATCATTATGTAGCAAAACTGGTGAGCTGCATAATTTAAATGAGCATACAGCTATGTCAAACACTGCTTTAAAAGCTCATTGATTAGTTTTATGAGGTTGATTTAATTTTTGTGCCGTCTCAGTGACTTCTCAGTGAGGCCTGTAACATAGTCTAGGGAAAATCATCTTTTTTAAATTAACATTTTTAGCATAACTGTAAGATATTCAAGAACCATCTGGACACAGTCCTGTGCCATGTGCTCTAGGATGACCCTGCTCGAGCAGGGAGCTGGGACCAGAAGACCCACTGTGGTGCTTTCCAACCTGAGCCACTCTGTGATTTATTGGCTGAAAAAATGAAGGTGATTATGATGAGTGAAATGAACTCAGAACTTTGCAGAAGTTGTGCCAAGTACAGTGGTTAAGTACTAAAGCTATAGTTCTGAGTGGTTCATTAGAAGTAACACGTGTTGGAATGGCCAGATTATACATCTATATAAAGATATAGAAAAAAATTAGGTAAGTAATATTACAGGAATTGGTACAAGGATTAATACTTGCACTAACTCCTTTTGTGCAGCAGTTTTCCTCTGGTATGAGGAGAGAGGAAAGAATCAATACACAACCCATCACAAGGGTGATGTGCCTTTGAACCAGGGTTGGTTTTTTTAAAAATAATAAAACAACTTTTTATATTATTCCAAGGTGGTTCTTGCAAACATGATTTTAGGAGGATAGTGATGAACTCAACCTGTCCACCTTCTTCTCTGTAGATAGCAGGAGTCCAGGAGTTAAAGAATATGAAGAAAAAAAATGCCAAGGTAAATACGTACATATCACTAGATTGTACAGCATACAGTTGTGGGCATTGGAATGTTGAGAACTTGACTGGAAGAGATAAAATAATTGACCAAAAGGTGTACTGTACTCAGAATCAACTGAGTACAAGCACAAACAGAGGTTAGGGAACCACCAGAGGTTTTTTGGAAAATACCTGGGTAGATGTGGTGGATTGCAAACTCCAGATGTATTCTGCTGTATGGTGTAAAAAGAATGAATGCCCGTTAGGATGGGTAAGTTACTCTTACGCATGTCAGTTACTCTTTTGGCTTTTTGGCTGTTTGTTTAATGAGTCACAGTGAGGCCTCTTATTAAATAATGACAGCTAACTGTAAAGAAGCATAAATGAATATAAAATCTAGGAGAGCAGCAAAGAAAGCAACCTGTGGGGATAGAACTGGATTGCTTACTTTAAAGAAGGGAAGTCTCAAGCAGCTGCATTCCCTAAATAGATGCAGAATTTTTGTTCAGAGGAAGACCACTCCTCTCTGCATTTGTAGCAAGTAGTAATCCGCTGAAAATGCAATGGGAATGTTGACAGAAGGAGGACACTAGTGTAAGAGCAGAAAAACTTTGCAGTGGTTTCATCAGGGAGAGGTGAATGCCCTGCAGAAGAGAGATTTAAGAGCAGCTTAGGCACTGTCTGGATTTCTGCCCAAATTAACATCATCTGCAAAGTTTTCAATGGCAAAGTAGCTTTAACAAATGGTCAACCTAAAGCTTGTCCTGGGAGGTAGCAATTAATATGCTAAGGTCGTGTTGACTTAAGGGGGTAAGGTAAACTGCTCTGCATGTAAAATGGAAATCTTAATACACATGTAACATTCACAGCTACTCAGATTTATCCTTAGTTTGTGTTTTAAGCATTTGTTTGAAATGAAACTTTAAGTTGCTGAATTTAATTTTATGATGAGTTTTGGGTGTTACTTTTTTTTTTCTTTCATAAATTGTGTGTAATATTAAAGGAAGCTTACTTAATTGTGGCAATCATCCTGAACATACATTTGTATTAATTTGCGGTTTTAAACCTAAAACCTCCTAGAGTTCATAAAATTTGAAATCAAAGTGTCACAAACTCCTTTTGTATGCTTGCAAAGCCAATGTTTTTTAAGAAAAATTGTGGATGGAGATTAGAGTTTGACATTTTAAATAGCTTTAAATTGTTTAAATACAGCTGTAAAATATGGCAGTTTATCAGGTCTGGTATCTTAGAATGTTCCACAATGACAATCAGCATAAAACCTCAGAGAAAAAAAAGGCAATGAAATTTGAGTTGTTTGCCTTTGAAGTTTTCAAAACTGTTTCACAGACTTTGCTCACTGTTTGTTTCAGGCAATAACAAACATCAAAAAGAAAAGGCAGCAACTGGTGCAAGTCAGAGAAGAACTAATTGGGTGTGTTTCTAACGATGCACAGTAATAGCCTGAAGAACTTAAGGAGTCTGGTATTTTGTAACTTGGAAGGGAAAATAACTATTTTGTTCTCTCATTTTATTTTGATGAAACTACCACTGTCTTGCTTTTTGTTTTTACCAAAGCTCATGATAACCTCTCCTTTACATATTTCAGTTGCCTAGACAGTTATTCTTGCAAGTTCTCTCAGCTGTCTAGTTACTGGGAGGGTGTTTCACAGCATATGTTCATATGAAGAACACCAGTGTTATGGTTTGAATTGCAAAGGTTCTGGATCATAAATTACAAAGGACAGAGGATACAGAGGATTTCTTTGGTTTTGAGGTGGGAGATTGTATTTCAGCTCTGCAGGTCGGCAGGGGTTGCTCTTAGTACATGGTTTGTTTCTTTCTCATGTGGCCACACAATTCCCCTTCTCTAACTCGGCATTAAGTACTGGTTAGACTCACGACACTGGAATTACTGTAAGAATGGTTGGAAGACCTCTTAGACTACCCCAAATCCCTTGGGTTGCTAGCGACAAGCTTTGTACTGAAGCTTCATTTAACGCACACCCTGTAAGGTAACTGTAGGGAACCACAGGCTTGGATCCGCAAGAACAGGGTGAAAACATTTCCTCGGTGGCCATGAGAGGGGTTTTCCTTTCTAGTACTACGGACAAACTTTGCTCAGAGAACTATTTGAAGCCCCTGAAAGCTGTCTTCACATTTTTATATGTTGTGTTTTAATCCTTTGATCAGTTTAAGAAAGCTTTTTCCCTGCAACCCTGTTGGATGAAAACCACTGTTGGCGCTCAGTCCGTGGAGTGCTACTTTAATGGATCAAGCGCTCCAGTTTATTTAGCAGAAGTGTAGGTAGTTTGTAGATCCTGAATATGCTTCAGCATAAGCACTGAGCAACTGAACTTGCAGGCAGGGGTGTGCAGAAGCAGAACACCTTGTCCTTAAGAACCTGCACTTAAAATTTTAACCTAAATGCTTAAGAAAGCGTGAAAGCATTGTCAGACTCAAGAGAGGTTTGGGTCTTTTTGGTGGGTTTGGACTCCTGCCTCTGTTTAAGTAATATGCCTGTTCTACCTATGCACTATTCCATAGTAACCTTTGTTTTGTATTTCTGACCAGCCTTTTAAGAATTCCTTCAGAGGAAATAGGGTCATAGCTATCGTGCAATAAATATGCAGATGCAAACATCAAAGTCTTCATCTTTTTTCAGAGCTGAACCGCGACTGACACAACTAAAAAGAGAATATGCTGAGGTACAGGAAAGGAAATCTTCCTTGAGGCAAACAATTGAATTAATTACTAATTTAAAGGAGCTACAGGAAGACTGTTTGGATTTTAGAGAAGAAAACCCAAAAGAAAAAGTGGTAGTAAGTACATATTCTGCAAGTGTTTCAGTTTTCTAAGTGTTTTTATTTTAATTTATGAAATTTATTTATTAACATCTCTTAAGTAGCAGTATTTTGTTAATTGGCTTTGTGGAAACAACTTGAGAATCACTGCTGAACTTTACCATAATATCTCACTTGTTTTTTTGGTCTTGGTGTTAGAAGCTGAAGTATTTCAGGAAGATTCTGCTGCCTTGCTCTCAGGAAATAATCCAGGAATTCAAAGGACATAGAAATGAAACAGCTGTCCTGAGTTGTAACTTTTTAATAAAAATTGAAGATTAACAGTAGGACAGATTTTTTTGATGTTGTTCTTGTTCAAAAGTAGGGAAAGCTCTGGCACTTCCATGTAGGATATTTAATGCCAAGAACAGTGCTGGTATTTCATGACCAGAGTAAGTTCTCATGTAGCCTTGAGAACCTGTTCCTGTTGTACCCAGGACCTGGTGTGGTATTTTCTGTGGACAAGGCTTCCACACCTGCCATGTGTAAGGGAAATCCTCACGTTTCAGAAGATGCTCTGATTTTGGCTTTGTTTGTTTACTTTTAAAGGTCATGTTGCACTATTTTAGACAGAGGAAGAACAAACACTGATATGTAAGGGATCTTTCCAAGAGTTAAAGTGTTGCCTTGTAATTGTATTTCCTTATCAACAGTATGGAACTTTCAGCCTCCCTGCTCTTCTGCTGGAGTCTCGGAGAATTCTAGGAGCAGAAAGGCACTTCGAGAGTATCAACAGGAAACTGGAAGAGGCTCTGGCTGTACAAAAAGAGCAGAGTTCAAAGAAAAATTAAGTGTCTTTTATTTAACAGTTTCAGACATTGAGTAGGAACAGCTATTACAATTGTCAGACCTTAAAACTTGCTTTATCGTTGTTACTCTGTTTTGCTTTGGTGTTTAAAACAAGTCAACAGCTTGGAGATTGTATCTCTTTATTGTCAAATGGTCTCAGAATATCAGTGAAATGAAATAGTGATCACAGGTAATAAAACTTTTCTGTACTCTGAACAATGTTGAATATTAATCTAGTGCTATTAATCTTGAGAGGTCTATAATAGTAAAGAGACTCTGGTTGAACAAAGATGGATAAACAAATATTTTTATTAAATTTGCATTTGAAATAAATCATCTCATTTACGGAAGTAAGAAGTCTGTTTTGTTGGCTTCTCAATAGAACTTTGACATACAACTAACAAAATAGAAACTGTACAGTAAAGAGCATTAAAAGTGCTAAGCTTGCAGCAGCATTCATGATGAGATTTTTAGTCCAGTTCTCTTCAGCCCCTCTGTCATCTTCCACAGCCTCCTGATGCCTGTTGAAGTTCATCCAGACACTCCGTTCTTTGTCTTACAGCTCTGGAGTGGTGCTTGTGAACTCCCCCGCAGGACCTTTCACACCAGCACGTGACACACAAGTGTCATTCACTGCTGGCTAGGCTGCCTTTAGTGGAGAGGTCTTCTTTCCTTATAGCTTCCAAAAGAACTTCATCTGGGATTTCTTCCATGGCATAATTCAGACTATCATCTGCAGCTTCAGCTAGTTCCACATCTTCAGCAGCTTCTAGTAAACAGGCATCGTCACTTGTGTTCTCCCACTCACTGTCTGACAGCAGGAAGTCCTGAGACCAGCTGTTCTCAGCGGATATGGAGCTTTTTGACAAGTCTGACACATCAGAATGTGGATTTACTTCTTCTGTGTGCCCCCTCTCATCCATTAGCATGGGCTCTTCTTCCTTTGAGAAATAAGAACACTACTTACTCCACGTGCTCCACTCTTCATACCTTTAAGTGCTCTGAGAGGTTTGAAGTTTGTGCTGTCACACGGAGTGGATACTGCAGAAAGTTGGCCAGCACTACAAGATTGTCCAGCATGTTCATGTATAGTCACAATAACCTGTGGAAACCTATTTTAGTAGGGGTAGAAATTTGCTGTTTTTCTAGCACCCAACACTTAGCTCTATTCACTCTGTTGAATAGAGCTTCATAAAATGTTACAAGGTTAAGACTAACTTAAGTGCCTGTTCGAAGATACCGTCAGGATCTGACAATAGAGTTAAATGACACTGTCTGTGAAATAACACTGATAGCTATTGACGAGCTGCTTGAGTAGAGCTTAACGTGCCATTCTGCTGTATGACATTTAGAACTGAATGGCTTAATTTACAAGTTGCAAAAAACGCCATGCCCATCCATTCTTATTGCCTAAGCAGTGGAAAAACTTGTATGTTCAGGGTGTAGAGTCTTGGTGCAGTTTCAGGTCAGTTTAAATATTCTGCCTGTTTGGGGGGAACGTGCTGCTTTAATGCACTAAAATGGAGATAAATGAATTTCAGAAATGAGGGTCACTGACTTAAGTTTGACTCTGACAGACTCAAGTGTTCCAGAACCGGTTCTGTTTTTACCTTGCATGCAGTCAGACATGCACAGCAGAGCTGAACTTGGGCAGTTTTTCTGTTCTGCACCTGGAGTGGCCTTGTGGCTTAGACATTGGGAACTGCTGTTCACAGCAGAACAGAAAAAGCCTTCAGTCCCAGATGAAGTCAGACAATTCCAGTAACTTGGCACTTCTGGAGAACTTGAAAATACAGAGCTACCACACCAGCCCAGCTGCTCTGGGGAACCTCTTCTGTGCATCTGTAACACTGTGTGGAGCTCTCCCAGCAGCAGACTTAGTCAGTCTAGGGATGCTAGTGGGAACACCCAAGGAATTCCAGAGCCCCACAAGAACCTGAGCATCTCAACAGGACAAAAACATACCTCTTTGAAAAGAGATGGGAGACATATCCCAGGCGGTAATGGAAAACCTAAATCAAATACAAGACTAAATTAATTAAAGTTAACATTCCAAAAAGTATTAAGTATAAGATCACAAGCTACCTACTTTGTGATTTGAAGTTTTGTTCTCTGCAGACAGGATCATGACACTTCTGATACCAGACTTCATTCTTTAGATCTACCAGAATCCTAAGAATGAAATTATTTGGTTTTTTAGTAACAGTACATACATTAAGTGAATTCCTACAGTAGAAATTCTATCACTAAATGAACAGGTTTTTTTGTCCTCAGCTATGGATGTTGCTTTCATACTCTTAGCTACTTATTACATACTTGCTTTGTATGATTTTCAGTAAACTTCAGATTTCTTAAATTCAAAGAAAGAAAATTTTAAGACTGACACCTGAAAGTGAAATTTAGTCCATTACATTAAGGTTGTAAGAAAAAGTCATCAAATTAAGATTGGCATATGGGACTTAACTGTAAGATAAGATTTTTTTGCTGCTGCAGTTACAGATACTTTCATTGTGAAATCCACATAAAATCACTCTTTTCTGTCAACTGATTAGGCCACCCAGCTTTTTCAACTGTGCTTTAGAAACACAGAACTTCAAGCAACTCACTTGAGAAACAGCAAGTTCATCCAGCTGTGGGGCTTTTTCAATATCCTTGTTTCTCAGAAACACATTCCTTATGCTTCAGTGATTTTAAATGTTACATAAAATCGTTTTCAAGTTAAAATATTTATGCTAATATTTATACTAATTATATACTGTAATTCTAATATCTAAAAAACTGACTTTCCACCATTTAATTTGCTAAAACTATAGGAAGTGTGAGTCCTTGCAGAGTCACTAGCAAACCTCATCTTGATTCATGTGGCAGGAATTACCATTCTAAAATGGCAGTTCTCATTAAAATGACAGGGTCATTTTAATAACATAATAATGTCATTTAAGATGCACTGTATTTTAATCCAAAAAATAGTCTGCTTGCTTTCTTATTTTTCAGCTTCCTAGCTGGGAAGTATCAAAACGTAGTATTGTTTAATAGCTTTAACATTCTCTGAGTTTTTATGTTAGCATCTCTGGACCCATATTTTAAATACCATGAAGATTACTTCATAGAATTATTAGAAATTAAAGTCCCAGT
The DNA here is from genome assembly GCA_013396955.1 of Regulus satrapa. Taxonomy (NCBI): domain Eukaryota; kingdom Metazoa; phylum Chordata; class Aves; order Passeriformes; family Regulidae; genus Regulus; species Regulus satrapa. The sequence goes on along the minus strand of VWZN01022246.1, from coordinate 389,256 downwards.
ATCACAAAGTAAACTTGGTAGGGGGATAAATAGTTTCGTTGGTTTTGTGGGGGTTCTTTTGTAATTAAAACATTGTATCCCCACAGAGCAAGCCAGCAGAAATTGTAACAGTTGCTGATTCTATCCATAAGAGTTTTTGCAGCATTTCTAGAGAATAAAGGTTGAACAGGAAAATAAATAAAGCTGCTTTATACTGAATAGTTAAAGAACATACATTATATTGTTACTTTTGTGAGCTCTTCCAATATTTTCACACCAACGGTAACCAGAAATATCATAAATAAGTAGTTCTTTGAGAGAGAAGTAACTCCATTGTCGTATCCCTGAGGAAAAAAAATAAATTTCTTTAAATTCTTTGGAAATAGTGCTACAGCAGACTCATTTGTAAGTTGTAAGGTGGTCTCTTTACCTCCTTGTAGCCCATCCTTATTAACCAAAGAACGAACAAAGTTATCAATTTCTGGGTATGGCGAACCCTGGTAACCTTCCGTGGGATCTGTTAAACCAAAGGCCACAAACACACACTGTTAGAGGGCTTGCCACTGTAATACGCCATTGTAACACTTGCACTTTATGGAGACCACAGGCAGAAAAGGTACATGAGTCACATCACATCCTTAAATAAAACCAGGGGTAAAGCCACTGTTCCTTTCTTGTAGATCTTTAAAGTTCCACCCCCAAGGTGCAGAGGGAGCTGGGACAAAGCTGGGAGGGGAGGGTCAGTGGCGTTCAGGTGCTGCAGAGCATCCTTCAGTGCAGATGGACCCTGCCTCCTGCAGGATGGCAGCCAAAGAAGGGCCCTCCTAGAAGCTACCATGTGTACAAGCCACAGAACATCTCAATTAAGAGTATTTTTTTTCCTATGCAGTAGAAAAAGCTTGAGGTACCTCTGCTGCTTCTGGCAGTTTTACTGTTCAAAAAGGCAGACATTTTTCTTTCCTCCTCTGAAAAGCCAGATGACAGAACTTTTATGTCATCACTCACTCTGAAGAAAGGAGAGAATACAAAGACAAGTGTATGATTCTTAGCGTAACACAGTACAGTACAACTCACTGTAACATCCCACAGCGTGGCACAACTCGACACAGCCCTGGGCCCGGGGCTGGGCCAGGACACCTCCAGAGGCCCCTGCCAGCCCTGACCACCCCGTGATCTGCTGTGCACCCTTCCCTGTCCCTGGAGGACTTTCCCTGCTGGCCTTGGCAGTTTTCCCTGACTCCCACCACAGGACAGGGGATCCTCCTCCCCAAAAGCAACATTTGGTTCCTGGCCAAAGTCCCAGGACCCAGCCATTTAACAGGTGCTCGTCCACACTCCTGCAGCAGGACGTGCTCTAGATGTTTATGCAAATATACCCTTTGAATTTTTTTCAATTTATTTTAAATGTATTTTTTCCTTTTTTTTTTTTTTCTTTCTACAGTGAACTTCCTTTCTTGCCATATTGCTATCTGGAAGCTAGATGATCACAGGAGTCTAAATTCAACACAGCAGAATTTCTCATACATATCTGTGCTGGATTCAGCCGATGCCTATGATCTGAATACACTGTGTGGTTTATTGGCATCAGTTCAGGAAATGAGCATTCCAGGATATAAAACCTGAAGTCAGAACAAATACATGTTTTCAATAAAAATAGTAATAATTTTAACCTTTCTGCTACGGCAATGATTAGGATCTTCTTAAGATAATGTAGGATGGATCAGAGGTTTAGATTAGATATAGAAAATTCAATTATTGTCTGTACGAATACCCAACCTATGGAGGGGTCTGTACCAAAAAACACAAGGACAGAAACCCTTTGCATTTCTTATCCTACCTCGAAAAATATTTGGACTTCTCCTATTTAGCTGACTAGAAATCTGTAAGTTTTGCTTCCAGAACTACACAGAATCTGGCCAAACTTAATAATGGTTATGTTTTGGCATTTTGAGTGTGTATAGAGAAATGAGGCACAATTCAGAAGCTGTACCACACTTGAAGGCAGGTTTAACAAAAGAAACAAAAAAAAAATATTTTTCTTCAAAACCAAGAAATTCTACTAGAAACTCCTAAATTACCCTATAACAATGTTAACTGAGTAACTGCTTATTCATAATAGTTATTTCTAACTGCTACAGGAGAATTATCATTAAAATACATACTTAAAAATACCCATATTTGACTGGAATTAAGTAATTACCGAACGTTGCAGATTAAAGAGGAAAGAAAATAGGCTTCTTCCAAGGAAACATCCTTTTCACAGTTGGGAATAAACTTATTATCCTCTGCTATCTTCAGAATCACATTTTTTCCTGCTTTTGATGATTTATACATCCGGAAATTTCTATTCTTTGTATAAACTCCTACAGGAAAACAGGTATTTCTTAACATGGCAGCGCTGGCTAGGATTTAAGATACTGAGCACTTGTAAATGAAACAATTTTCCTTAGGCCCAGCTAGGAGCCTAATGAATGGACAAAAACTGTTACTGACTGGCTCACATGCCATAGAAGAAATGCAGCAAAGCACGATCAGGCACTCATGTACACTTTTATGTTACAGAATGATTAAGACAAATGCTCAACACCTCTATGTAGGCATTTTAATCATTCTGACATCATAACTGTTAAAAGTTTCCCTTCAGTATGAGAAATTGGTTCTTTCACAATAACTTTGTGAAATGCAACTGAGCCCAAAAAGTTGTACAATTACTTTAACCTGAAAGAACTTAAATCAAACTTTCTGTTTTCTGTGGACTGCTTCACAACTTTTCTGAGGCGTGTATCAGGAAAGTTTAATTCCAATCTCAAAAACAAAGAACAAAACAATGATCAGGCGTCTTAATATTGCATAATCTGTCTCATAATTGATCGAGAAGGCGAGTTTTATTTGCGGGTTGCATTTGATTTTCATTAAGAGAAAAGCACTTACAGAGCCCATACAAGAAGAACATCACAAAGCTTTCTGTCACTGCAGCCTCATGATATATTCAGTATTTCAGCAATTTTGACTTTAGCTTTCCAGTTCTGAGGTAATGCGTATGACATAAATATTGAGGATGGTTAAGTCTGGGAAATTAGTATCGAATTCTTAAAAAGTGAGACAGGAAATGAATTATTTTTATTTATATCTCATTCACAAATATACTTGAAAGCATTTTGAACAGTAGGTGAAAGTAACTCTTTGACTCAGTACCAGAGAAACCTACTGTAGTCAACTTTGGGGTTACATTTCAATAGATCAGACACACTGAAGAGGCCCACAGTAAACGTGATCCTGAATTCCATGAGAAGAATTTGAAGGAATGGGGGTTCTTCAGAAGAGTCTGAGGAAAAAACCCAAGGTAAAGTCCTGAAATGTGTAACACGCTGCTGTGCAAAAGTCTGCTAAGCTATTTTCCTTTCCCTGAGATAAGGCAAAAAGAAAAAAAAAAAAGGCAAACCGGCCAGATATGGAGTTAAAGAAGGGTGGAACTTTCAAACTCTAGTTTGACTATGGGTGTTGTGCTCCTGGAGATTTGTAACATTTTAATACCATGAACAGTCTATGCCCAGCTGGACCATGAAGTACCCAACCCAAAATTTCTATTATTCCATCACTGAAAGCTAAAAGCTGCCATTTCAAGCAGGGAAAGAAGGCTCAATTCATACCATGTCGAAGAATACAGAAAGCCATGCCTGTAAGACTTGTTCCTTTATTAATCAGCTTCTAATTTAACTGAAATAACAAAAATGCAATGTATGCTATCGTCTTTTAATCCAAATGGGAGCACTAAGCCCTTAAGGGAGAAAAAAGTAGTCTTGTGTGGCAAGAATTACTTTAAACTCCAAATGGGAGCACTAAGCCCTTAAGGGAGAAAAAATTAGTCTTGTGTGGAAAGAATTACTTTAAACTTCAGAACAAAATAATTAAATGTAGTAATATGTGAAGTTCCATAGACCATGAATCTAAGGTTCCTTTAAAGTAAGGCATTTATGACCACAGTTTCAGCATGTATTTAAAGTCTGACCATAGGGACAACAGTAAGAGCCCCACTCCTCTTATTCTCTGTAATCAAAGATTAAGGAACACTTCATTCTTAACCTTTGTTGCATCCCAAAGAGGTTTAAAAACACACTTACCTAGATCCACAAAAAGCTGCTTGTTGCCTTCCTTATCGTTTACTATGAGGAAGGAAAAATCTACATTTTCTCCCTGGTGTGGCATTTCCATATCCTTTGTTTCGTGAGCAACGGCTGGCCAGTCTTTAGAATCATCTTCAACAGCTGTGAGGTTTGTAAGAGAACCATCTAATCCAGCTTCTGCAGAACACTGGAAAACATGCCCTGCTTCTTCTGTTGGAATCATAGCAGCCCTATTCTCCACTGATCTTATGGCAGGCTGCAAAATGGTTCTCACAAAGTTACCTTAAAAACAACCAAAAAAGGCCAGAAGCAGCAAATGTCATTTATGAGTCAAGAAAGGTTTTAGAGGGTTTCTGTGCAAACATTTTTCAAAACAGCCAAGATGGAAGTGGTTGAAGTTTGGGATCTTTTTAGCCCTTCTGGATTTTAAAAAAGAAATCTTTTGAGCAGCCAACTGTATAAAATGGTTCTGGCCAGTGACTGAAAAATCAATGCATTGCAAGAATTTGTACTAAACATCTTTAAAGAAAAAAAACCCTTAAATATTAACAACTTCAGATTTAGGATTCTGAAAAGGTTGCAATTGTCCTCTCACTACTGCTTTCCCCAATTTTGCTTGCAGAATGACTGAAATGTTTACTGGCAGCTTCATGATATATCTACTGATGTAAAAGCTTCACCAAAGCTTATTCAAACAACAAATTACTTTTACAAAAGTATTTTGTAATGAATTTTTCAAATTCCCAGTATTGTAAATCAAATCCCATTGTACCTCTAGGCTCTGCTACATGGTAACCCAAGACAGACAAATAAAAACCATGGCCAAATTAGTTCCAGGGAGAAAACAAGAGAATAGAAAAAATACAGATGTGGGTAAAAAAAAACTATGAAGTGGAAGGAATACTGGCAAGGATGATCCTGAACTTGTTGGATGAAGCTTCCATGGGGAACATGAATTAATATGAAATACTCCCCTGCTTCATATCAGCAGAACGACTCAGCATATAAAGCATCAATCCAAATCATCATAATCTTCATAATTCATTACAGGGCTACAGGGGCACACAAATGAGTCAAGACAACCCTAAACTGGCAATTCTCTGATGGAGTCGCCATACCTGAGAAGCTCCAACTCACATAAACAATTAAAATTGCTTTCAGCTTTCTCTTAACCATGTTTATGCACAGGTGGCTTGAAGTCATCTTTGTCCTGCCTTTTTGACAAAAATTAAATGTATTTAGAGCAAAAAACAGCAGCTTTAATTGTTAAGACTGACTTTAATCTGAAAAATAAGGAGTCACAGGCTTGCCAGTTTCATAGATATCAGTATTTTTGTAAATAAAACATACAGGCACAAAAGAAGTTACATTTTTGCAAACACACATGCTAATCATAGGAAAAGAAAGTAGAAGATGGGAAAAAAAATGAACCTTAATGAAATAGAGAGTAATTATGTGCATGCCGAGAATACATATTTGTTTCCACATATAATTTCATCAAAATAAATACTCATATGGGAGATGACACTGTAAAAAGTCAAAACCTCACCTTTTATTTCTAGACGTAAGAGAAAAAAACCACACTTACCAATATGAGTATTATCCTTAAATACAGTCTTTGGGGGTAGAAATATTAAGTGCCGACTAAATTTTTCATCAGTACTGGAATCCAAGTTCAAGACATCTTTTGATGAACAATTTACATCATAAAGTTCTTTTAATTTTTGGCTGACAAGCTGAAATTATAAATATTTAATTATGTTGTTTTTCTCTAGTAGTTGTATCTGTAAAATCTAACACAAATTCAGATGTTACATTTTTCTCCAGGTCTTTTTTTTTCCTCATTTTGAATATACACTTAATTTAATTCAAACGAACCCATATTAAGTTGTAACCAAGTTTGACACGACTGCATTTCCTTAAATATGCAAGTCACTTAACACTTAACAGTGATAAGCTGAGAAGACTTCCAGTTTCTCGGGTCAAAGTCTGGTTAGGAGGCTTTACCCCGCGGGTTGTTTTCTACCGCACAGCAGTTCACACCCACACTGACAATGTTTGTAATGCAGGCTAGCCAGCATGGAGGCTGTCACAATATAAAGGACTGGTGAGCTAATTCACTGTTATATTTAGCTAATTCATGGGTATGACCCAATGAACAATAATCAGAAAACGTATTTCACTCTAAATTAGCTCTTTTAAAAACCCGTTTATAAACCAAGCTAGTGATTGCTCATGTTTGGGACTGGGACTCAGAAACTGAAGATCTGGAAGCTTTGGGTTTTAGCAGCTCGGATCTCCCACCCAGCAAATCCAAAATCATCTTCTTACCCTGATTTCAGAACCTTAACCTACATTTCAGAGTCGATCTACAAGGGATAAACTCCTCCAGATTCTGTATCAATGAAGGGTTCTTTTTGAAGGAATTACCTCAATAATCTTTTACTTTTGTTCACTTCTAGCTAGAGACATGGAGGTGACTGAAGTCTCACGGACAGACATCCACTCATGATGAGATTTTATTTAAACAGTAGATATTGTTCTCAAAACATATGAATGCCATACTGAAGTTGCAAACAGCTCATTAACAAAAAAAATTGCAATAAAATGGAAACAGCACTATTTAATAAAATTGATAATTAGCAAATTTTAGGTACCAAACTGGTAAATGCAGTCACATGATGCTCTCCACATCATCATTTAACTAAGTTATAATAAACTGTCATCTAAAGAAACTTTAAGGAGAGATTCATCTAAGCCTTGATATATAACTGCCCAGGAGACAAAGGGAATAAACTGAGGAATATATGAATGGAACTTTTACTGATGCTACTTTAAAGAATACCTAAATGTTCCATCAGTTTTACAGCTTTGAAGTGGCAGGGCACATAAAACAATCTTCAAAAGTAAACCTACCATGAATACAAACAGTCTAACAACTATATTTATTTTTGTCTCTCAGTTAAATGTTTTGTCTCTCACTTTGATTAAGCCCTTGCTTTAATTAAAACAGTATTTTTACTTAATTAAATAATCACTGGGTCTGCAATTCTTTTAATTTTACTATAGCATAATACACATAAAGTGGTAAATACTTTGGTTTCATATTAAATTAACAACAAATTCATATTCATCCACAGCACGACTTTGCTCCAGTTTACCTCAATTAAGTTCATGACCATCCTCCTGCCATCTGCATCAGGATTCGCTGGTTTGTAAAACTCCAAATCAAAATAAAGTTTGCAAGCGTCTTTTTCAGGAATTACTTCATAGCAATGCATAAGACTTGTTTTGTAACCTTGGCTAAGGAAAAATGAAAACAAATCACAACCTCTCATGGTAAATATTATGAGCATGATAAACATGCTTATCAGGGGCAAACAAGGATCTCACATATTTTGTTCTACAATCAACCACCCATATTGAAAAAATGTAGTAGCCCTACAATGCTTTGAAAAATTTGTAACTAACATCGGCATCAAATATCAACAACTATTATTTGTCTGGCCTAGAATTTAATTTTGTAAAGCATTCACCTCTCCATGCCACCCCCTGTCCTACAATACATACAGAAATGTTGAGAGTTTGAGGAACTATGAAAACTACAGTAAAAAACTTAAGTTATCACTCATATGCCTTTAGCACAAAGAGATTATAGAGTTTTTTCTAACTAAATTAAAAAATAATCTCATCAGTTTGAGGAAAAAAAAACAGGCTTTACATATAACAATTGACTCAGATTTCTTTCTCTTCACTGCCAAATGTTTAACTGTAAAAGAAACAAATGGGAGGAAATGTTCAACACATGATCAAATTGTCAATATTTGGAACTACATGTGCAAATGCAAACCCACAAATCAGTTTCCAGACATCACCAAAACTGCTGTACGACTAGTCAGAGAAGTGTGTTTTTGTCATGCGTTGGTATGATCCACTGAGGAAAGCTGACAGCAAAAGCAAACCTACTGTTAAATTTCAGCACAACAGACAGAGTTCTTAATTCACAGGAAATAATGGCAACCTGCTACTCAAAAGAAAGCTGAAACCCGCTCTAGAATATATTGTTGTGTCCTCACGCATAATTTTCCCATTGCCAAGATGAAACCTCAGGTAAGGCATTACAGCTCTGTGCTACTCGGAGCAGCAGAGGGCTCCTGGGAATACCTACCCAGTGATGGCTCTTACTAGCTAGGATATCCAGTATACCACTAACTTTCAGTGACATACAGGGTGCCTTCTCAAATACTCACGTGTAATAAAACCAAAGCTCTTTATATGTTGTCACAAGGTAAAACCTCTGTCCACTCTGTGTGTTCTTTTCCAAAGCAAAGACGTGAACATCCTTTTTAAATAAAAACGTTGAAATTTTTTGTTAGTTTCATTAGAAAAACCAGTTTAAATCTTCATAAGCTCCTACTTAGCATCAGTTAAAGGCTAGTAAATATTAGAGAGCTGTAAACAGATTACTTATCCTTTTCCATGCTCAGTAGCATCTAGTTTCCATTTAGTTTCTGATTTCAGTTACATGGGTAAAACTTGGAAGCTTTTCTTTGCTGTGCAGTAATGTAAACTGTCTTCTCTGTAAAATGTTGTTTTTTCTGATCAGAATCAAGTGCATCTAAAGGGAGGAGGAACAATGTCCTGAAAGGAGCAGCCTCATGGACATGATGGCTGTAAAAGCTTTATGGGCAAATATTCTTCAGACATTACACTGTTTAGATCCAAAAATGGAAATTGAGAAGAAAATAGGAAAAAACTACTGCCAAGCCAATGAGAACTCATTTTGGAAAACAGGCTGTCAGGATTACTTAAATACCTGAAACAGCATGGAGAAAAAAAAAATCAATACTTCCTTTAAAAATAGCAATCAAATTGGAAAGTATTAAACAGAAAATAGAGGACACCTTTCACACAATATTTATTTGGCTAATCACTTCTAATCATCTGAACCTGCTACTCAGATGCCACTGGAGTGCTGTATTGTTTTTATTTAGTCTCTGCCTCTTCTTAATCTCTTTTTCTTCCTCATTTTTTTCTCCTCTCTCTTCCTACTCAATTCTCACTACCTTCCCATTCTCCTGCCCATCCTGACAACTTGTTCATCTCGAGAGGGAACAAATTTATCACTACAATGTTCCCAAAAGGCACTTTTACTGTTCCAAGTTAACACCACGTATCATCTTGTATGTTAGAACCAGTACTTAGAGACACCTCCAGTGCAACATGACCTACAAAGCCAAAAATACCCAAACTTGTATCAGGATTGGGAAGAAAAATATCTTGCAAACTGATAAAGACTTCACTGCCAACAGCAATTTTAAATGATGTTCAATCTTGGAAGTATATAGAGGGTAGAGATATTCACCTAACACATAATATACCTCTTGGCAGGCTTTTACATAATTAAAAGCTTCAGCCTGTCGAGAAAATATTCTCCAAACAGAAGATGGCATAGAGGGTTTGGACAGTCTTGGTCTATAAACTGTAGGGAGAGGATTTCTTTCATAGTGAGATGCTAGTTCTTCTACTTTCTTCAGTCTTTCTTGCCATTTTCTCTTCATTTCTCCTAAAGCAAATTACAAATAGTCAAATCAGTATCAATCCATTTGCAAGACAATTTTAATTTTAATATATCCTGTACTCCTCACTGCTTTGGATTCTAGTTTTGTTGAATGTAATTTATCAATTAACTGGGAGTAGCCAATATTCCAAATCAACACGGAATCTTGCTATGATACTAATTTTAATATTAAATGTCTCTACACTGTTTTGGAACTACAAGAGTTTCATATTAACACTATCAAAGATAAACACAACTGAACAAAGACAGTGAAAGAAGGCTTAGGAATTTTCATTTTTGCCTATGGAATGGTATTGCACTCCTCAGAAAGTCTACATACTGCTGACTGGGCACATAACCTCAGCAAGGAGTAAAAAAATACTAAGAGTAAAAAAAAACATTTTTGTTTTATCTTTGGGGAGACAAATGAGATAATTAATTTGTATGGATAGCACAATACTTGAGTTCATGGGAGGAGTTAAGACTCCAGTGACTTCAGCCCTGAGCTCTGTATCTTGATGTAAACAACTGAAATCCAAAATGAGGGCTCCATTTTCCACTGCCAACCTTTGCTACTGATCACTAATACTTTCACCTGCTTTAAAAGCTCACGAGTTTTCACAACCTTAAAGCAGCAATTTTATCTATCTTCAAGAAATAGAACCATGCAGTAACTCTTGCTATCTCGCAACCTTTAAGCTTCTGGTTCCATAAAGTAATCCAAATGCTGTAGAGTAATGCAGTAAAGCATAAACACACAGATGTACAATTATCTGGAAGTGGCACACCTGCAAATCAGTATAAAGCACTGCCAGGAAACTGTGAAACAGAGGAAGAGAGGCAAGTAACAAACATGAAGGGGAACCTTCTTGTTCTGCCCAGCACAACCACTTGGTTCTCCTAACAGCCCCTGGGCTGCTGTGAAAGATAAAAATTAAACTGAGTGTACTCAAGAGTATTCAAACCTTTAACAAGCTGGATCCACAAAGGCAATTTTAAGTATTTAAGTTTTCTTGTGGGGCCCCAAACCCCAAATTTTAGATCTTCTCATTTCCCCCTACAAGTTTTCCAAGCAAAAGTTCCTGAACATTTACATTTTCTGCCCCCTGTTCTAAGCCTGCCAATGTCTCCATAGTCAGTCCCTGTGTCAAGTCAGAACAGAATGTAATAGAGTGTTTTTTTCTGTAACAGAGGTCACACAGATTATCTCTATCCCCTTGTCCATCTTCTGACCTGTGCACTTTCTTCAATCCCTTTTTATGCTCTCAGCTTCTTCTCTGGGAATGAAAAGTTAGACTATAGATAGCAATCAGCATTTCTGAGAAGTGCTAACAAAACTTTCAGTTTCATTTTGGTGCTGTTGGCTGTAAATTAACCAGGTGCAAAAGACATCCCTACATCAGCACTTTCCCACAGGGTGACCCTTAAAAAAGGAAAGCAAAGCAAAATTCTCTATTAATTTTAAACTTTCAAGTTATATCAGGCTGTATTTTTGTAGGAACACATCTGCAAAGACACCTAAACCTGGAAGAAGGTTGATGACCCTTACTTTGAACTGAAACCTATCATGGTTCTTGCAGTCCAAACACTCAGTCTCTCAGGAGTCCAACATGTCAAGGCTTTTCAAGACAATTTCAATTCCTGTGTGAACTATAACACAACACATCTATTTAGAGCACATACAATTAACACTTCCAGACCAGCCTTCTGAGTTCATTGGGAAATTCTCACTTCATCTTCCTCTCTTATGTCCCACCAAAAATAAGGGCAGTACTTATTTTTGTTTGACTTGACTGGAAGAAACTTTGTCACCAACATGTTTGGACTTCAGTGTTACTGACTCAGCAAAATGACTGCATGGAGAGCCTGGAAAAACATCTGAGCAATGACTTAAAGAACTTGCTGTTTAATTTTCTCTATTTTATGGAAGACTACTTCCCTATTTACTTCTCATAATAACAACAAAACGTATTACCCACACCTGCTAACAACTGAAGCTGAGACATGCAAACCAACTGCTACTCAAAATAACATTACACTTGTTTCCTGGCTAATGTGTGTCATGCAAGACAGTTCCACAGCATAATTCATGGCCCTTGACACAAATAAATCTTTGAGATTTTCTCCCAGCTACCACTTCAGCCTTAGAAGAACACATTAAATTCCTTCACATTAGTGAAAATTAGCTTAGCTATCCTTCGACGTTGAGCTGATGGGTGGCATACTAACAAACACTACTAATCTTCCCTCAACAACAGGAAATTTTCATCTTGCCCTCCTAATAGAGGAAATGGCCTCTACAATTGCAGAATCATGGAATGGCTCAGGTTGGAAGGGGCCACAGAGGGTCACCCACTCCACCCTCCCTGCTCAAGCAGGGTCATCCTAGAGCACTCGGCACAGTCCAGCTGGTTCCTGAATATCTCCAGTGGGGGAGACTCCGCAAACCCTCCTGACAACCTGTTCCGGTATATTATCTGTTCCTCCAATTGAGACTGCAAATGCAAAACTCAGTATATCAGACCTGGTGATAAGACCTCAAAAAGTAGGTTAGTACCTGTTACGAGAAGCTGGAATACATAATTGCCAATGTTATCTGACTTCTGCTACTGTAGGATGGTGTACAAATATGAAACTAACTGACCTGAAAGTTGCTGATGAAGCCAAAATCAGCCCTCAGTGTCAGAGTGCTGTTGTGCAAGGCAGGTCTGTGAGCAGCCAGAGACAGTCACCATGCAGGTGTTCAAAATCCTGCCCAAGGGAAGGTCCTGCCACGGTACAGGGCGGCTCACCCACAGGGATTTCACTTGCTGAGGTCAGAAAGGGGCTGCTCATTTAGTAATTGTCCCCAGAGATTACTCTAGCTGGCCATTTCCTTTACAAACCATCATTCTGACAGAACCACTGAATATTCTGTGTTGGAAGGACCATCTAATCCAACTCCTGGCCTCGTATACAACCATCTCCAAGACTTGCACCATGTACCTGAGAATGCTGTCTAAATACTTCTTGAACTCTGTCAGGCTTGGTGCTGTGACCACTTCCCTGAGGAGCTTATTCCAGTGCCCAACCACCCTCTGGGTGAAGAACCTTTACCTAGCATCCAACCTCAACCTCCCTGACCCAGCATCAGTCCATTCCCTTGGGTCCTGTCACTGGTCACCAAAGAATAGAGATCAGTGCCTGCCCCTCCTCTTCCCCTCACGAGGAAGTTGAGACCACGGTGAGGTCTCCCCTCAGCCTCCTCCTTCAGGCTGATCAGACCAAGTGACCTCAGCCGCTCCTCATACGGCTTCTCCTCAAAGCCCTTCACCATCCTCATGTCCCTCCTTTGGATGTTCTGTAATAGCTTTATACCGTTCTTACACTGTAGTGCCCAAAACTGTACACAGCGTTTAATTTGAAGCTGCATCAACACAGCGTAAACGTACCAGAATGGCACATTCTTTTCAGCAGGCAGAGGAACTCAAGCAACAGCGCAAACCTGACAAGGTCTGGGTTACACCACTCACACCCAAGAGCAGCAAGGACAGCTCAGAGTCCCGCCACAGGGCCTGGCCCGGCGAGCTCCGCCGAGAGAGCAGCGCAGAGCAGCCAGCCGTGCCTCCTCAGCCGTGCCTCCTCAGCCGCGCCTCCTCAGCCGCGCCTCGCACGCCGCGCTCCGCGCCGGGAGCGGCCCGCACGGCCGGGCCCACCTTCCCGCGCCGCTCCGGCCGG
>VWZN01022246.1:343690-375777 GCA_013396955.1 Regulus satrapa | reverse complement strand
CCCCGGCTGCCCGCAGGCGCGGCGGTCGGGGGGTGCTGGGGGCGGATGAGCGCCGGCCTTGCCCGCGGGCCAGGCGGGAGAGAGCGCCCGCGGTGCCATCCAGCGCCCGCCGCTTCCCCTGCGCGGGGCCTCAGCTTTCCAGGAGCTAAGGTAGCTAGTTTGTTCCCTCTCAGCCTGTCTTTGTGGAGAAGCTGCCGAAACAGAGGGCAGAAACAAGAAAAAAAAAAAAAAAGGCGCTCTAATTCTGAGCTGTTTTCTTGTGACCCCATTAACCAGCCGGAAACTCGGGGTCAGAATCTATCTGAATCTTCCAAAACAAAGCGTGTTAAACGCGACTGCACTGACGGAGAGCATGCTCGGCGTCCTGGCGGGCACTGTGGGTAGCTTTTGGCAGCATGTAAAAGGCCCTGCCCGAGGTGTTCCCCGCTGAAGGATAGGGCTGGCCATCTGTAGTCTGACCCTGTAACTCATAGTTCCCTCCTTCAGGGATCTGCTTGTCAGGTGGCAGGTTTCAAACTAACACACTGTGCCCTGAGTGTTAAGGAACCTGATACGGCTGTTGCTTCTAGCAGTGCTGATGTGATTAATAGCTACAGGTAAATTAATAACTCGGGGGTCCCATCTACACTCGGAGCAATTTCAGCTGCTTTTACAGCTTCATGCTGAGTACCCAACAGCCTGTTTGCTCGTGGAAGATCAGAATGCTGGCCCGGTTTCAGGGCTTTCCAACAACTACATCCAGACCAGAAGTGATGGGAGGAGGTGTCTCAGTATGGAGCTGCTCCCCTTTCTGTTAGCATTATTTAGTAGGGGGAAAGTGTCACACAGAAAACATAATAGTATATTTAATTTTTTTTCATATAGTCAGCTTCTATATTTTCCTTATGTTATTAGATAATTATTGTTTAGCATTATACATTGTAGAGTGAAACATTTTTAATTTGCATGTCTGCATTAATATCACGTTATGTCATGTATATGTTAATGTACAAAAATATCTTGGAATGCTTGGCATTCTCTTTTGCAGTCATGTGAGGTGGAAAACGCATGCCCTTTTCTGATCTTTAAGGAGATGTTTTACAATATTCATGTCGGTTTTGAGCATACGTTTTAGTAGAGCTGCACTCATTGCTTTGTAGCAGCAGATAAATACTGAACATGCGTTGTCTCCTGTGGCTTGCATATTTCAGGATCCAGTTGGCAGCTAAAGACAGTTTAGTTATTTGCTTTCTCTTGTCTGAGAAGCTTTGGTATTATTTTTATCACTATGCCGTTAATTTCTCTTGTTGGTTCTCATTTCAAATAAATATTGAGTTAAAAAGGAACCTGGTGGGTCTTAAGGTAGTGGTGACACATGATGATGTGAATTTATTTTCATTAGGTCCGGGTAGAATAAGTAAATCCAGGCTGGAATGGAGTAAAAAGTGGGTTTATTTATTGTGTTCCTGTCAAAAGAAAAGCATTGGAACAACTGCATTTATGTAGGGGAAAGTATATTTTTGCTCTTATTGCAAAAATACAGAGAGATGTTAGTAATTTTTTCATAGTTTGCTGAGCACAGCTTTGGACCATTTTGAGACACTTTATTTCTTAGTATATGTAAAGATCATTGCAGCATCATCTTTATATTTGCTGTCTCTGTCTCATTTTTTAATTGTATTTTTTCAGATACAATATTATAAAATAAGCTTCCTCAAATCTGTGGAATATATTTTGCTAGATTATAAAAATGCTGTTGCTTTTTTTGAGAACCTGTTTTTTATATCTCTTTACAGTTGAAACCTCGTTTTACCTGAGCTTTCATAGAAAATACTATCAAAGAGCAGAATAACCGTTTGTAATAAATTTTTAAAGCACTGCCGTGATTTCTTCCCCCCCGCACCTCCCCCCACCAGGATGAGATCACCCTCCACAGGGAAATGCATGGCATCACTGCATTACCTAAAGCAAGATGAGGCAATTCTTAGTGGCCTGTTAGACTCAGCACCATCCTCCGGAGAGCATTGCTGCTCTCCTCACCGGTGCTTTAGAGCACAAAGCACCCTGCTGGTTCAAACGTGCATTTGACTGCCTAGCAACAGAGGAGATATCTCATTGTGAGTGTCTTTTGTTCTTTAAAGAAGTGCTGGTGACTCGGTGCCTGAGGGTGCTCAGGAATTGATGGATATTAGAAGTGAGTTACAGATTCTGTTCTGAAGACGAAACCGTGCAAATTTCAAATACTTAACGTGTTATAACCAGTTTTTCTAGACGATCCCTATAGCTTCTGTCAAGTCTCTCAGACAAGCTCCAGTTGTGATGAAGTAGAGTGCAGGAAGCTCTAACACTTCGTTGAACAATTGAAACCGTAGGCTGTGAACTATGCTTGCAGAGGCCTTAGTAAGAAATATTTTTGTGATACGGCATTATAAGTTGTGGTTTACATTTTTCAGAAAGAAACTAATATTGCTTGTTGGAACCGTAGATTTTGCGAGCTACTTTTTCCAATTTCATTGTTTGTTTGGCACTGGATCAAGGACAGCGGTTTTAGAGCTTTAAATTTTAAGGTCGCAAAAGGGTCAATAAGTCTTACTTTAAGGTCACTTAAATGTTGAAGATCTCTCTTAGTGTTTGCTTCCTGCCTTAACATTTATTTTGTAAGAAGCATACAGGGCTCAAAAACAGTTGGGTTTGCAGTTTGTTTAGATAAGCCAGCAGTTTGGTTGGAGCACGCCTGATGTGAACCCAGGACAGCCTAATGAGCCACTTACCCTTCCTGGTGATTCCAAGGGTTCATCTGTTGGCCAGAGTGTTAGCTTTCCCTGTACTT
Organism: Regulus satrapa; assembly: GCA_013396955.1. Lineage (NCBI taxonomy): Eukaryota > Metazoa > Chordata > Aves > Passeriformes > Regulidae > Regulus > Regulus satrapa. Next base: position 372,968 of record VWZN01022246.1, on the reverse strand, counting down.
TGGCTGAGCAGCTCTAAGTAGCTGTTGGTACGTGGCTCATCTGATAAATAGGAGCTGGCCACAGCTTATGTAGGCACGTATTTTCTAGTTTACACTCTCTCCTCCATGGACTTGCAGCGCTGGCACTGCTGAACTTCACAATGCCTAACAGCTGGGATAAACACTTGGGATTTAGCAGAAGTTGATTTCTGTGCTGACACGCTACACTGTTGTCGGTGTACCTGCTGGCTGGTTCCGATAAAAGAGTTGGCACATGATGCTGTGCTTTTTTACATGGTGTGCTGTTCATTACTGTTGTCAGACAAAGAACAGATGAAGGAAGTTAACCATTTTCCTGTCTCCCTTATCAATCCCAGCCGCACTGAAGGGTTGTGCTCATGCAGCTACTTCTTCTCCAGGAGAAGGAAGAGTATGAGTTGCATCAGAATGGTGGCTTGGACCTCTTGGGTGCTTTCCTACAAATTTTGCTCAGGCTGAGAGCTCAGGAAAGCTGAGAACCAAAGCCAAGGGTGATTGTAGTAGGGATGGTTGAAAAACTCATAGAAACTCCTGAATCTGGGTTGTGCTAGAGCAGGATAACTTCCAGCTTGTCCATGTAAGCTGCTCTTTCCAGTTGCTGGGGATCAGAAGCTCTGCCCCTCAGTTAGGGCTGGGTGCACAGACCAGTTGTCACTGTAGAACAGACTTTGCTGGCACTGCTAATTTTCCCTGGTCCCTAGGGCATAGGCTTGGATCAGTGTCATGCCACAGAGCAAAGGCATTTGAAATGCTCTTTGGAGTTGCTTGCTTTTTCTCCCCACAGGGTACTTTTAATGAATCAGACTTTGAAGTTAGGATGAACGAATCCAGATCAAGATCCTAGGCAGTCAAGTTCAGTTGATTTAGTTCCTACCTGATGATACTGTCTTCAAAGTAAATTTCTAAAACATAACGATAAAATGTATTTTAGACATTTTATTTCTCAGATGTCACGCTTATTTAATACTTTGGTAATTTGATTTTCAGGAAATTTCCTGTTTTCTGCATTACATGATACAGTTGTCAAGTCTGGAATAATTTGGTGAAGAAGAAGACGTAATTACATCAGTGCTCTGAAATAATATTCAGGGTAACATTGACAATCATTTGAAGCCCCTAAAAATGTAAGTAAATGTCTTCCTAGAGACAAATTAAGAAAGCAGGTTATACATAACCAAATGAGTGCTTCTGATGCATCAGTTGCCACTAAAATACGTGTTTGTGTTGTACTAACAAAAGTACAATTATAAATTGAGATTTAATATAATAATAATATCATTATTTAAGATGAAAAACGTAGTTTGCCCCAAAGAACTTAAGCCTTAACTAAGACTCTTCATTGTATCTGACCAGCAAATCTTGCTACTCGGTCTGATTGCGTATACATTCTTATTTACCATAAATCTATCTGCTTAAGTGAGTTTTTGTAAAATTCTTGCCTTGCAAGGCCTTGTTTGACCTTCTTGAGGTCTTCTTGCACTTCTAAGCACTTATTGCTTTGTCCTGTCTGATTGTTTTTATGGTGCATAATTGTTTTCTGAAACTTGAGTTTAAGGTAACTGTTGGTAGTAGTTCCATGAGTATGCACAGAGCAACTGTGAGGGAGGTTTAATGCTTTAAAATTGATTTCTGATTTGGTATCCATTATAATTTATTTGCCCTATGCAATCAAAGTAAATAGCCCACAGCATAGGATTTGTTTTGTCAAGTGTTCTAAGATATTGTTGTTACCATGTATTTTATTTTATTACTATTAATTTATTTTATTACTATTGCAATTGCCTTCACATACACCAGTAGGAATGAGATGCTGTGATGTTTCATTTGAAATGGAATACAGAGAAATGACTAATTTCTCAAACTACTATGACCCAATTTCTAATCTATGTTAGTTTTTGCACATATCTAACAACTTGTATTTCTTGATTTTTGGTTCTTATCTTCTAGTGCATGTGGGGACATAGCAATATTTTAAAGATTGTTTTCGGTTTGTTTGTCTCTTACCTTGCTTTTTGTAAGTCTTTTCAATGATTTGGTCACAGGAATCTGCAGACTTTTCCCCAGAGAAGGGAAATATTTTCTAATAATTTAGAAAAATATTTAATGTTCGTCTTTCAAATATAGTATGTGTAGGGATTGCTCATAAATCTAGGCTAGTTATTCTGTGAACTGCCATAATACTTCTATTTTCTTGCATTTTCAAGCTGATAATTGAAAACAATAATGACAGACATAGGAGATGGACCACATTTGGGGCAAGATCTGGCAGATGCAAAATCTATTCCAGGTTTTAAAGGGTAAGTGAGATACTTTTGGTTTAAGACTTCAATTTAAGTCTGGTCAACTTTAGTTGACATCTAAAGGATTCTATGTGCACAGTCAATCCTTTACATCACTTAGCTAGGATTTTAAAGTTTGGCATGCTCTCAATGGCTTACCAAGAAGCTGTTGTGGCAAGGGATCTCTCAGCCTCAAGGAGAAACCACGAGAGGCATCCCTGCTTGAGGGGAAATCCTGGTGTGCAGCCTGCTGTGTTTGGAGCAGGACAAGTGACTTACAGTCATACTTGCAGATGAGTCATATTTTGGGATAGTGCATGCTCAGCTAGCCCTTAGGTGTTGAAGAAAACTTATAGCTCATAGCTATAGTGTCCAGCTTCATCCAGACACAGCCATCATGCTGGTGGGCTATTGCTTATGCAGAAAAGACATAAGCATATGGCTTATGCTTATGTCTGCCACATCTTCTTAGGTTTTGGATGTTTTCTTGTGAAAATTCAAGGGTAATACCTTTTGTTTAGAATTCAGAATAGATTTGCTTTCTCAGAGCCAGCCTCTCCTCCAGGTAGACAGATTTCAAAAGCTGATAGTAAAAAAGCCCAGCTGATTTCTTGTTGATACAGTAATTGGCATCCTTGAATTAAGTTTTCATAGTTTTCATATTCTCCTGTGCAGCGGCATTACAATTTTAAACACAGTTCTTCCTTGATTCTTTTCATATCAAGCTTGTTGCAAGTTCCACAGAAGGTTACTACAACTGCAACCTTACCAGTTTCATTTGTCTTGCTAAAATAGCCTATTACTGTCATTATTTTGAAAAGAGATCAGAAATTAACACCTAAATTTTGTCTGGTTTCTATACAGAAAGAACCTACCTGCTAGCAAATCTATGGACTCTGGAATTCTGCCAGACTATAGTTACAGAATGGATTATCCAGAGATGGGGGAATGTATAATAATAAACAATAAGAACTTCCACAGACATACCGGTACCACTCACAAGTTTTTCACTTTTTTCCTTAATTTAGATAAATTAGTGCCATGCGTTATTCTTCAAAATTAAATATGCCTTCTAAGTCATGGGTGTGCTTCATTCCAGTCCATTCTTCCAAGTATGCATAGAGGGAACACATTAAGGTGTAGCAGTAATGAGGAGGACAATTGATCAGCAGTACAAGTCTGTCTTACCCATTAGTCATGATTTCTGTTTTGCAAATTAAATTCTTGTTATGTCTTTAAATAGATAAGTAGATATAAAAATAAGATGCAGATAAATTTACAGTACAGGTACAGAGGGTGGGAGATGGTGTGCCCTTTTAACAGTGCAATGTTTTCTCTGCTAGAGTGGACCTGGAATAACAGAATATTTCAGACTGATGCAGCTACAAACGAGAAAAAAATGTGGTTCAATCAGACGATGCCATTTATATGATATAAAAAAATAACATATTTTTCTTATGTGTAGGGATGTCTCCCCGTTCAGGTACAGATGCAGATGCTGCAGCTGTCAGAGAAGTTTTTATGAAGTTGGGATATAAAATAAAGATCAACAATGATCTTTCATGTGAGGACATTTTTAAACTATTGAAAAATGGTAAGTTTTGTATATTTAATATGTGCATTAGGTCAACCACTGTTTCCAAATACATCTCTAGTCCTCATATCTCTTCTTTCTGGGTTCTTTTAGATGATATTTCACACCTTCTGGTGATTTATTGCTAAGGATGACATGTACATCATAGTTTCTGTCTTTATTCATCTTAGCTGTCTCTCCATCTTTTGTGCCATGACTGTTGTCTCCATATCCTTTCTCATCTTCTAAAGAAGGATGGAAAAAAGGCTGAAACTTAAATGCAGACTGATTTATATTCTGACCTGGGATCACTGAAGCTCCGTGAGTTGGAAAGAAAACTGCTAGATTGGATAGAGGGGTTCTGTGCTTAATGCTTAGTGGTGTGGCCCAAAGAGGGGTTTTTATTGAGGGACCAGAACTGCAGGTGTGTGGACTGAATTTTCTTTTGGATAAACAACTCGTATTTTGTTTGACTTGTGAAAAAAAACTCCCTTCTATCAAGTGAGAGCTTTATACTACTGTGTTAGTCCTGCTTTGTTTGTTGGGCTACATCTAGAGCTGTACATTAAATGGTGCCTGGAGGTATCAGTAGCCCTGGAACACAGGCATTTGAGTTAACTGTTGGAAGGTTCTCTGCCATGACTGGGACTTATGCCCACTAGTGCTCTCTCAGACTTTTCCAGGTCATACTTAAACCTGAAAGTGTTCCAGTGATTATTCCCAACAGCAGTTAGCCTGCAGCAATCCTGGTCTTTGTGTTTGGTTTTGTTGGTTTTTGGCTTTTTTGGTTGGTTTTTTTAAATGAAAGAGTTTGCTAACATAGATGTAGGTTCTTTAGCGCCAGTTACTGTTTATGCCAGAAAGTATTCCTGGGCATGGTTAATTCACTAGTGTTCTTGCAGCTGGTCTGTTGATAGTAGCTGAAAATGTGACTCTTCTAAGTGCAGTGCTTGTCCATAAATTGTGGAAATGCCTGAGTGTACATTACTTGAGTGAAGTTGAAACAATTCATTTCTTCCAGAACAGAAATTTAGTGTTTTGTTAAGCACTAAGCAGTAGGACTTCAGATTTTGGGACTGTTTTCATTGTTCATCTACAAACTATTGCATATTTTGGAGTTACCACTCATAATTTCTTTTGGATCCTTTTTTTAACCTTGTTTGTATCTTTTCATAAATTTGAAAAAATAATCTTGGACCTCAAGTATATTTCCCGCGGTGTCAGGAAACAAAAGACATTGGAGAACATAAATTCTATGCTATTTGTATACCACAAGATGAAAAAAAAGTATGAAACTGCAAACACTTTATATCAAGCTTAAATAACTGTAAATATAAAATTAAGAGGATTCAGAAATCTTTCTAGACCTCACTACAGGTAAAAAATGAGAGAGACAAGTGTACTGCTAGACCTAAGTCCCTGCAGGAGCAGCAACAGCCGTCGTGCTATGCTTAGTTCCCATGTAATCCAAGTAGTTGAAGCATCCCCAATTGGAAGGAGAGGCAGAACTTCTCCATTCTTTTCCAAAACTCAGAATATTCCATCAGTCCAATCCTAGGTCACAAGACTGACCATTATTGCATAATGAGGTGTATCATTCAGACTTCGAGGCACTGTAGGAATACCCTTTTTCTCTCTTCATACTAGCTAGCTCTGTGACTGTGTCTTGCAGTGGGTAGGGTTGGCCCTTAATTTGGGGTTTCCAGTGCCCAGCCTCCTGAAGTAAAGTAGACAGGCTTCTTCTGTTCAAAAGTGAAAATCTTTGGAGGTTCCTAAACACGCAAGTTAGTTTTTAAAGACTTCTGTGACATAGGAAGGATCAAATGTTCCAAATTTTTAGAGAGTACAGGAAGTTAAGGCAATTCTCTTATTTCTTTCAAGTTTCTGAAGATGATCACAGCAGGAGAAGCAGTTTTGTTTGCGTGTTGCTAAGCCATGGTGATGAAGGACTGATCTACGGTACAGATGGGCCTCTTGAACTGACACAGCTCACAAGCCTTTTCAGAGGCGACAGGTGCAGAAGTTTAGCAGGAAAACCCAAGCTCTTTTTCATTCAGGTAATGTACAGCTGAACGATGATCATCAAATCAGCCAGATACTTAAAAAAAATACCCTTTTCTGCTAATTATTAGTGCAAGAAGTCAACCTTTTATAAGATAGATTTGAATGTAATTACTTTCAGAGTTAAGATTTTCTTCAAGTGTAATGTGGCACAATTTTCCTTGTTAGGTAGGTTGTATTTATAACAGCTGATGTTGCATTAACTCTGTGTATTAAATAAAATCTTAGGCAATATTTTAATGAGTTTGAGTATACTTTTGACTGAATATCTGTCTTACCCAAACTGTGTAGTTGATTTAAATAAATGTTTCTACTTTTCTTCAAGTCTGTCTAATGGAAATGTGATGCATAAATTCTTGTTACTTTCGCAGTTTTTAAATAATTTTTTAAAACACAAAATATCAATGTTTTTATAACGATCACTGCCTTTATTTTTCTGTTGTAGTATTATTTTTCATTCTTCTTTCTACCGCATAGGCTTGTAGAGGGACAGAATTAGATTCTGGTATTGAGACAGACAGTGGATCAGGAGGAGCAATGTGTCAGAAGATACCTGTAGAGGCAGACTTCCTGTATGCCTATTCTACAGCTCCAGGTGAGGGACTGTATCTGTGTCAGCCTGTACTCGTGCTATAAGTTACAGCTTGGAGTTGGACCCAGTCAGTGGGTGACTTCGCTCGTATGGAGTGTCCCTTCGGTCAGTTTGGGTCAGCTGTCCTAGCTGTGTCCCCTCACAGGATCTTGGCCAGTCCCAGTCCCTTGGTGTGGGGAATGTTGGGGTGGCAGCGCTGCTCAGCAGTAGCCAAAGCATTGGGGTGTTATCAACACCTTCCAGCCACCAATGCAGAGCACAGCACTGTGAATGCTGCTGTAGGAAAATGAACTCCTGCTCAGCCAGACCCACTACAGTCTTTCATGGAAATATATATGTGCTTCCCTCAGTCGCTTTTTAAAATTTGTCTTGATTTCTTTTGGAGGTAGTTGCTATTTTCAGTTTCATACAAAACTACCAAACTCTGAATGTGTCCTTCTCACTAGCAAACCCTAAAATATTCATCTACTGGAAATTCAATTAATTGGAGCTGTGCAAGTAATTTACAGCAAGAGGAACAGATATTATTCTGAGAGAAGAAAACAATCAGATATGCAGAAGTGGATGTTAAGTACCAGCATATTATTTGTCTGTAGACTGTATTTGCATTGCATCCTTAAGCGAAATTGATAGAGGCAGAGCCCTCATGTCTTTTACATTTCCACTTAGCAGAAGTAGGTTCAGTCTTTAATTCTGCACATATTTGTGGAACTAGTGACACTGAAACCCATTTTCCATTTACTGTCACCTCTTCTTTGTATTAATGTGCCCCATGAAAAGTAGTAAGTGATTAATGACTAAGATTGATGCAGCAGAAGATAATTTTCCTGCTGTATGATTTCCTTCCTACTTAAGGTTTTCTTAGATTATAAAAGATGACAGGATTAGAAAAGAAACTTGAGTTGGAATTTGTGGGGATTATAAAATCTAAATGTTGGTTGGTGTTTTTGTGTTTTTATTTTAAAATGTTGGTTGCTGATGCAAACAGCCACCTGTTCTCGTAATTGCTAATTGCTGACCTGTCCTGTATCAAAGGCTGTTCCATCTGATCACTTTGACATTGCTCTCTTCCACAGGCTATTACTCCTGGAGGAATTCAGCTGAAGGTTCATGGTTTATTCAGTCACTGTGTAAAATGCTGAGGGAACATGCCAGGAAACTTGAACTCATGCAGATTTTAACTCGTGTCAATCGCAGAGTGGCAGAGTATGAGTCCTCCTCAACTCGACAAGATTTTAATGCCAAGAAACAGATTCCATGTATTGTCACTATGCTCACCAAAGAATTTTATTTTCCTTCCTAAAATAATTTTTTCGGTTTATGTTTCTATCTGCATTTTATATGCAATATTAGTACAAAATACCACTTTTAAATCTGAATAATTTTCACTACTGTGTGCAGCACGATGAAGTGTCTCAGAGTTAGATATATGTCTGCTGTTAGAAGTAAAACATTGTACGGCTGTGTAGAAATGCAAAGCTGAGTAGCTGAAGCAAATTTGAAAGAAATGTTCTGCGTATCACAAGAAATTAGGAAGGGGAGACAGAGGAAAGATCAGATTGTTTATTTGAGCTATTTTGGTGCTACATTTCACTGTGCTGAAGGGTCAGAGAAAAAAACCAGTTCTTGTAATTAGCTTGATTTCAATTTTACAAAGAAGATTCAGAATATTAGTGATGGTAATATGATATAGTAGTGTTGTCACCCATTTCTTCTCAACTCAAGTTTTTAAAGTTTAGGTTATAAACTAACTGTTTTTACACTTTTGAACATAAACTGGAAAACAGCCATTTCATATTTTTGCATACAATTACAAAGCATGTTTAGACTACAGTCAGTTTTTTCTGATAATTTAATAACTTTGTATGGAGTATTAGCTAAAACAATTATATCTACATGGTAGCTATTTCAAAATAGATTTTGTATTCTGACTTTGAAGCTGAGTTCCCAAGGGACCGCTCTTGCAAAATGTCTTTTTCTGCAGCTCCCTAAGGGTGGAGCTGTTGGGGCATATTTGGGGCTATAAGAACCAGTGCAAAACGAAGTGTACATTCTGAACGTCTGCTTTCCTCTTGTTAGCCTTAAATAAGAATGGACTGGCACTGTGCATACCACATGTAACCTGTGTGAAAACCTGGATTTGTGGTACTGGAGAAATTTCACTTCATAATGCTCATTCTGCTGCGTTAATTACAAACTTTAGCTAAAATATGTTAACAAATAGTGAATTTGTATCTGTTGACTCTGAATTTTTGTGAAACAGACTTTTACAAAATTGCAAATAATTTTTGCTGATATTTCAATTTGTAGCAGTCCTTTTCAGATCAGTGGAAGACAGAATATGAAATGACTAGGTGCTTGCAAAACAAGACTTGAAGCTCTGTTAAAGTTGTGTAGCAAAAACAATGTTAGCAAATTGGTATTCACTTCCAGAGGCATTTCATACTTGTTTTTTTTTTTAATTAAATACTGTTTCCTAGATTGTATCATGCTTTTCTATGTGTGTTATTTGTTTAGGATCTGATAGCTTTTGCAGATTAACTTTAGCTTTAATTATATTCTTCCTCAAATTACTGTTGTCCTTTTTCTCCTCCATTGGCCTTACCTGATGAAATTGAAAAGAATCCACTTTAAAACCTTTTATGCCATTGTATTGCCAGGTAGGAGAGTAATAACTGAGGCCTGGGAAATGCAGGTTTAAAAGGGATGTTGCAGAGGAAGCAGTTTTAAACATTGTGGATGAGTTCCCTGATGACTGCCTGCTGGATAGGAGCAATCCTGTCTCTCATGGAAATATTCTGTGAGAGAGGGTTGGTCTATTTTAACTCATTGAAATTTCAGTTCTGGGCAGATTCTTGCCCATGCTCCTGTTGAAAAATTGAATAGACCTCTTCTTCTCATAAGTTGTGATATACAACAAACATTTGCAAGGTTATGTGTTGTAAATGACTGACAGGACTTCTCTTAATCTTCTTCAGACTAATGGGGCATAGGGATGTTCCTTGAATTCTTAGTTATTTGACTATGAAAAACTCCCATCACAGAGTTTGCTCTTCCCTTAGATTTAATGAGTTCTGGCCCTAATTAATCTTGGTCTTCTAAAGGAAAATTATTGTACAGCTTTTCCAGTGGTCCTTAAAACAGAGCAAGACAAAGCCAAAGCTAGGCTACAGTGAGTAGCCAGTTGGAGGAATAGGCTGGTAGCCATGAGATACACTGTGGCATGTGTGGTGAAGGGATTTCCTGAGCTCTGCCAGGAGATGGCCTGGTGAGGGGACTTTCATTACTCTTACCTTAGCTCTGCAACTGGCCAGCTGGAAGAGGGAGTGATACTACATGTTCCATGCTGGGCATGACCCACAGCCTTTGTAGTCTGTCTCTCTCTGTAATTCTCCATCTCCCTCTTTTATATATAAAGTGGCTGCACCACCCCACTGTTCATGATGACAGTAACAGGATAATTGACTACAATCTCACCTTCACTTCTCCCAAAAGTATTTGAAATACTCCATGGCAGAGGATGAGAATGTGACCACCATGCAGATAAATTTTTTTCTCTCTCCTCCCTAAAGCAGGGACATCTCCAGTAAGATTTCTACCTGCATCAGAGCATACCTGATACACTGGAAACACTTTTAAATAGTGCTGTATTCTCTCAGATTATGTAGGTCTAGTGAATTTATCACTGGCAATCTAACAAGAATCTGTTAGATAGCCTGTTGCTCCAATAAACTGTACTGTTTGTTGACATGTGGTCATGAATGAGGCCAGACTTTGAGTGTAGCCCACATTGTGCATCAGCAATCTTAGTGAACACAGCCAGACTTACAGTGCTGAATTGGTTATAATCAGAAATTAATTAGCCACACCAATCTCTGGGAACTAGCTGGAAAGCAAGGGAATTTATTTTCTGTTGAATTTCTATACTCTAAGCACCAATCATTTAGTAGAGGTAGGGTTTAGGAAATGAGGTACTCCCATCAAGTCCTTTCAGGACAAGAGCCATGTTTTACTCCAAGTCAGTAGATTCCTTCACAATGCCAAGAAGGCATCTAGATACTTCTAACTGAGGGATGGTGTTCCAGTGTGTAGGACTTGCTTGTAGGGACACAGCCTGTTGGAGAAGGCAGAGGGAGAGGTGATAACACCTTTTTTTCTCATGCCTTACCTGTCTCTCCTATTTTTCTCTTTGTCTTTCCTAAACACTCTATTTGCAATAATCTTTCATCCCACTGCCTCTTACCCAAATTAAACCTTTACCAGACGTCCTTGCCAAACCAAGTCAGGTGAAAACACTTTCATGAAAGTGATTATACTACCCTGGTGGGTACAGCTCATCACTTCCACAAGGAAGAACTTTCATGCCAAGTGTGGCTGCACTTTCCAAGCTGAGCTGGAAAGCAAACACTTGTTTTCACCTGAAGATCTATGACTACCTGGATCATCAGTTAAATCCTGTCCAGATGGCTTTTAAGAAGTCTGACATTAATATATTACTGACCTGAAAAGCCAACAGAACCACAAATTTTGAAAAATCAGTTAGGAAGTTAAAAAAGATGGCATGTGAGATGCCTAACAATTTTAACTGTTTTCTAATAAAACAAACCCCAAACCAATAAACTAATAAAACCAACACAGATTTCTTTTTTGAATAAACACATTTAATGTTAAGCAATGGAGGGAAGAAGAAAGTAAAAGACCCAGGTTGAAACTGAGGAGGCAACTCATGCTGTCTGGTTTATAGCAGGTCAAATACTCCCTTCTGGCTAAGCAAATCTTATTTGGAATGCAGTCAGTCTGCCTTCTTCCTATAACAGCCTCTGAGAGAACCCATTTCAAATATGAGTTTGTTAAAAAGAAAAAAAGGCAAGTCAGACACTAAATCTGGTAAGTCCCATGGAAACAGTCTTTCCACAAGGACAAAATCCACACTTCTAGTACTCTGCTCCATAAGAAAACCCATAGAACTTACTCAAAGTACAAATTTGGGATTGCTCAGTCTGGGGAAGAGATGGCTCCAGGGACACCTTAGAGCAGCATGTCAGTATCTGAAGGGGGCTGGGGACAGAGTTTTTAGTAGGGCCTGTTGCAACAGGACAAGGGATTACGGTTTTAAACTAAAGGAGAATAGATCCAAACTACATTTGAGGAAGAAGTTCTTCTACAATGAGTATGGTGAAACCCAAGAGGAGATTGCCCAGAGAGGTGGTTAATGCACCAGCCCAGGAAATACTGAAGGTCAGGTTGGACAAGATCTGAGCAACCTGGTCTAGAGGAAGGTATCCCTGCTTGCTGCAGGAGGGATGGACTAGATGGCCTTTAAAGGTCCCTTCCAACACAAATCATTCTTTGCTTCTATAGTGATATGGTTGTTAGCAAGTACTGGGTCTCTTTTTATACGAGATGCATTTCTCTTGGAAGTTTATATGGTTTCTCCTTAAATTTTAAACTGCATTACTATCCATTCACCGGATTACTAGACAATCACATGCAATTCATATTTTTAACTATAATATCAGGGATTTTTGCTAAAGCCAGGCAGTATGCATATGAAATTATATCTAGTGGTTAGAAATACTAGCAGTATGAATAATAACAGCTAACTTAAGACTTTTCACCTCATATTCTATAAGGAATTGCACTCATTACCAGGAAAATCAACCTTTCAGCTCTGTATTTACTCCTGCTCTTGATTGCAGACAGCAGAACTGTCACAGCAGAACTCTGGCTTTCTGAGGGACCAGGATCAGCGGTAAACTACTGCTTCATCACCACCAGGTGTCCCTGCAGACAGCACAATAATCTCCAAAGCTTGCAGTAATGAGTCATGCAAAATGAAATCCAAAAGCCTGCCTGAATGAAGCAACGCTTTCACAGCTGTCAGTGGTTGTTTGCTGTCAGCTCGTGTGTTTATTACACCCTGGGACTTGCATCCAGAAGTATGTGAGTATCATAGTGCTGCTTCTCAAGAAAGCCACATTGTCTTATTGCATATCAGAGCAAACATGAATCAGCTGATTTCGAGGCAAAAAGGGTTGTCTTTGCTGCCCTAGACCTACACAGAGATTGGAGCATATCCCCCTGCAGATCCCTGTCATCCCTGCAGTCCCCCCCGATGCTGATAGTCCTGTTACATCTCATTTTTAAAAATCCACAGCACCCCCCTGAAACAGGTTTCTGCCATATCTGTGGTGATGGTCTTCAAACAAAAGATTGGTACAGTAGCTTGCTTTGCCTGCATCATGGCAGTCAATTAGTGAAAACAGAGAGAAGAAAGCCTTGTAAACTCCTAATTTTAATTGTATGTCTTCATATCAAATTCGGAAGTTCAGAATATCTTGCATAATCACAAACCAAAAAATGAGGACCTAACAAAGGAAACAATGTTCTTTTCCTTCTAGAGACCAAGATGTTCTGTCATGAAGATCTATCCATAATTTAAGAGTCTTAAAAGACAACAAGACACACAGTAGCAGTTTTCCAAAAGTGATTTTGCTTAGCATTTGCAGGAAAGATTTGCTCACCACACTGCCCCGATTCAAAGGACTGGCAATGGTGCTCTGCCTTTGCCTGCTGAGCACACCACCAGAATATTTCTGTCTAGTTGAACATGGTGAGCTTTACAGGGACTTACCTAATTAATTCAAAAGGATGGAGTGTGTAAAAGACCAACCTGGATCATCTAAGAGGTCCTTCTGGTTTCAAATTGTATACAGAAAGGTACCCTGCAAATCTGTCTCGTTACATCTGAAAGATGACCACTAACAGGTTTTCCAGAATAAAATACTGCATAAAGCAGTAATAATATTGTCTATGTGGTTAGAGAGTATCTGATGCAAAGATGTGCCAACCACAGTACTCCATGACCCTTAAAAAAATGTTGTTTCTATTTATTTAACCACAAGAGCTTTACAAAGAGTAGTGGAAAGAGCCATCAGTGTGCAATTTACCATCATCTGCATAAAAACCCATGATTAATAGTGAACACAAACAGGGTGTTCTGTCATGAAGAGATCCTTCTTAAAGACACAAGCATTTCCTCTTTCTGTCTACTTCTGATACTGAACCCAATATTTTGTGTTCCCTTTTATTCCATTCGGCTGAAAGCCACTTCCTCAAATGCACAGCCCATACTTCTGCATGATGCAGTGCAAAAAGGCTGGTTGAAGGCAGGAGTAACCTTTTCTGGAAAGAGTGCTTCTCCTACTGAGCCTCTCCACTCTTCTTTGCCTTCTCATCTTCAGCTGGCTCCCTGTGCTCAGCAGCATCTCACCTCACCTCGGCTGAAGCTATGAGCTTTCTGGATGAGGAATGACCTTTAGACCAGGGGGATGCTGTGGCTGCAGGAGGTCCTGAGCCTGGACATGCACTCTGTGGCCTCCCCTCCTGACGTGTGGTCCCATTGCCCAGAGTGCTGGTAAGACTGGTGACTCCACAGGTGCAGCTTTCTTCACTCAGCCTGCCCGTTATTTAGACCTCCAGAAGCCAATAAATAACCCCAAGTGGGCTTTGATCTCTCTGCCCTTCAGGCTTGATATTTAAAGCCAAGAGTCCATAATTCTTGGTTAACCTTTTCTTTCCCAGGATGGGATCTATATAAGAATGTGTGCACTATTATGATAAAATTGTCTCCTGATACCTATGGAAGACAGGAGAAGCATCAGAAGAAGGATCCAGCTTTACTGAGTCTCCAACAGCACAACTAGGAGCTTGGCCTTATGTTTGGTAGCTTCTACTTGCTGAAATGCTGCTGGGTGAAAGTAGAGACTCACAGAATATTTTGGGTTGAAAGGGACATTAGAGACTGTCTAGTTTCAACAACCCCTGCCACAGGCCTGGACAGATTCCACCAGACTACATTGCTCAAAGTCCCATCTAACCTGGCCTTGAACATTTCCAGGGATGGCACATCCACAGCTTCTCTGGGCAGTACAGAATTTCTTCCTATTATCTAATCAAAATGTACCCTCTTTCAGTTCGATGCCATTTTCCTTTGTTCTATCACTACAGCCCCTGTAAAAAGTCCCTCTTCAGTTTTTTAGAACCCCTCAGGTATTAAATGGATGCAGTAAGGTCATCCCTCCACCAGGGACCAACCCACATCCAAAGGCAAAATGAAAACCAGATGCTTTCCCTTTCCATTTTCACTAGTTTGAACCACCCTTTCCACTAGTTCCCGTATTTTACACCTGTGGGTGATGCATAAGCCTCCCTGTCCAGCACCCTGCTCTGATGTGGCTTCCTTGTAGACCACCTCCAAGGGCCAGTGGTGCACTGGGCTTGGTGGCCCGCAGGACTCCAGGTTTCTGTGGGGAAGCCCAAAGGGTGGTGCTCACTTTTCTAAGTCACAAAAGAGGAGTGGGGGCTTGGGTCGTACCGAAATCCGTACAAAAACAACAGATGCTTCAGCTGCTCAGAGTGACCTGGCTTTGTGCTGATGACAGAACAACAGCCTGAGCAGCAGGACAAGCAATGGAATCTGTGTCACCAGCTGGGCGCTGCAAGGGCTGCATCCCCTCAGGGCCAGACAGGCTGGGTGAGCTGGGGAGAGCCTGCTGGGGAATATGGAATGCAGGCTTTACCTGCTGGGCCGTGTCAACACGGGCACGTTTGGATCAGCTTTTCCCAAAGGTACCACTGTGGGAGGTGTGGGGGGAGTGCAGGGGAAGCAAGAAGGACAACAGTGAGTGGGAGACCTGAGCAGGAGGTCAGAAGATGGCACCTCTTACTACAGTCCTGAATTACTGACCAGCAGCTTTGGAAACCTCTGGGAGGTGTATCAGCTACACTGAGTCTTTTAACTTGGATGTTGACCACAGGAATGTAATCAGAGAGCTAAATATAAATAGTTTGTGCAGTTGTTGACGAGATTAGAATGTGCTGCCCTGGCAGTTGGAAGCAGAGTCTCCAGCATCTGCTAGAGATGCTGTACCTCCATCATCTATGGCTGCACAGAAAGTCTGAAAAAGGGAAGTGCTAAAAAAATACTCAAAAAAATGGTCACAGGGAGAGGGGGAAAGAGGAAGCAGCCTGGCTTACAAAACTGGGGCTGAGGGACAAGGGGGAGCAGGCTAGGGAGCAGAGAAAATTAAGGAAAGGGGACAGTCACTGTGAGGGTTCCCAGTCCAGGCATGGGCCAGAGTTAAAACCTCTGAGTTTAACTCTGAGTTAAAATTACCTCAGAGTTAAAACTTAACAATTACCTGCAATAAAAAAGACTAAACCAGAAAAAAAAACCCAAGACAAACAAAAAAGCCAGAACAAACAAACAAACAAACAAAATCAAACCTGAAAGTAAGGGAATGCCCTAAGTACTAGAAGTAAAAACCTCCAGGTAAACCACCAGTGCTTTTTGTGTTTTGGTGGCATCTTTTAATGGAGCTTGGCAAAAATGGAGGGAAAAGGACATAGGAAAGAAGAAGTTCAAGCTGTGAGTTACCCAGCAGCTTAAGATACCTGCTGTAGCTGAGAGTTGTGCCCAGACCTGTGAGATTGGCACAAAAATGTACCCAGGAGCAGCTGATTCTATCAGCCATGGGTTTGAGCAGCAGCTGCTGCCAAACCTGTGCTGTTTCAGAGAGTTGAGGAAAGCTCCAGGAAAGCTCCCTGGAAAGGCCCAGACTTTGCAGCCTCGGACTTCGGAGTCATCCAACTCAAACTCCTCAACTTTGGAGTCATCATCCCTAGAGATGTTCAAGAAGAGATTGAACATGGTGTTTAGTGCTATGATCTCATTGACAAGTGGTAACCAGTCAAGAATTGGACTTGATGATCTTAAAAATCTGTTTCACCCCAAATGACCGTGATTTTGTGACTTCACAAGCAAAGGAAACAGCAGGCAGGACCAGTGGGGTAGAAAAGGAGGCAAGGAAATTATGCCAGGCAGAGTAGAAAGAGACCTGCTGTGGCTTTTTCTAAAGTTAGTATAGAAAAATTTTAAGGAGTAATTGGAGAGATACCAGGATCTTTGCAGGATTCTGTTCGACAGCATCATCCAAATGGGGGTGCAGCTGGGAAGAAACTGGAGGAGCACTTGCTGGGCATTAGAGCAAGGATGGCTTTTAGTGGGGTCCAGGAAAAGCCTTGAAAACAGACGAGCAAGCTGCATCAAAAAAAAACGAGTTTGGAAGAGAACAGAGAAGCAGAAGAGAGATGCAAGAGAAATAGAGCAGTGGTGGACTAGGAAAACCACCAGTACAGCCACCCGCAGGAAGCTGTCGGTGGGAAAACCACCTGCGGGAAGCCCAGCAAAGCACTGGCGGCAGCCAGGATGTGGAGCTCTTGAGCAGGAGCTGTAGCTGCGAGGATGGCGGGTCACGGATCCTCTGCAGGCCCGTGCCTATGGAAGGTGAGCTGTGCTGGTGTCTGTCACAGGCTGCTTCCATGTTTCGAAAGGTGCTAAGGTCTCCCCGTGATGTTTCCCTGCCAGCTCACAGGGCAGGCAGACCGATAGATAGAGAGAGAGATTATTCAGCATGGACTGACCTAGAAGCTTCAGATTTCAGTCTGTCCTGCCTCTGAGTACAACCTGGTTTTCAGTTGGACAGGATAATGGATCAGCAGCACACAGGATAGAATGGAGTTTGTGTCTGAATGAAAAATATCCCTGAGGAGAGATGAGTCAGGACAAAATGAGGAGAAAAATATGAAGTGTTCCTCATTCACTGTTGAAAGCTGGAGTATTTGGGAGTAAAAGAGCTCATCTATGAAATTCAGATTGGAGAATTTTGCTGAGAGAAGCAGAAAAAGAGGTGTTGTGAAGGCTTAAAAAGAGTGCTCTGAGAGATTCTACAAAGCACATACTTTTTTCCCCTTACTTCAAAACAAAATAGTAGTTATCAGCCTTGTCCTAGTGACTGAAATGTACTGGAGCCAAAGGCTGTCTTATTAACAGCTCTGGGTGTATGCACAAGTGACAGCAGCAACACTCACAGGTGCCAAGCTCCACAAACCCATTTAAATCAATACAATATTCCCATTGATACAGTCTTCCCAAGTTCTGGCTGAAGCTCTATGGCTGGGTTTCAGCAACCCAGTGTGAATGTTTAGAGCTTGGTATTACCAGGTTGCAACACTATGGGAGGCAGAACAAAAATAAATCCATAACCTAAAGGGACCAATACCTTGGATATGTTTCTTACCCAAGGTCTAAACAGAGTGAGAAATCAAGCACTCGTTACTGACATAAGATATAGCAATAGAACCAGAAAAAAATCCCAAACCCTATGAACAGAGAAACTTCTTGACAGTTCTTTGACAGTTGTCAAATTTCCTGTGGCTTTATGCTTCCTGTTTATGTTCCTTTCATGCCACACATACGAGGGGGCGAGCTCTCATCAGGGTTTTTGGGTGCCTGTGGCTGTGGCAAATGACTCCTGTGCATGTTTCTTCACAGGGGAGAAGGTGAATGCCAGCTGATAAGGGTAATTCACTCTTGCACTGATCATCACAGGCATCTACAGCAGCCCAGGGACTAACAGGGTATTGAAAGCTGTGTGCAGCTGAGCAGAATGAAAGAAGTGCAAGGACATTGTGACCTTCTATGATTTCTTCATTTTAATGATGGAGGTGATTTGAAAAGGATCTACATTTCACAGGACTGATAATTACCTCACTCAACTTGCCATTATCTTGCATTTAGGTTACAAATATGAAGTTCTGGGGGAGATTCGCTGGGACTCAGTTCACACACTGGCCTTACTCTGGATTTGAACTCTAAGCCATGTCCCTTGGAATCACACCTGTAACTGAATCATGATAGCAAGGAAAAAAACCTCAAACATGGTGGTATCCCACTTAAGCTGGGAAATGAGATTCCAGTGTGGATGTACATGTAGATGTGACACTGAGCAACAAGATATTTCTGGGCAAGGGCCCCGCAAAAGACTGAAGCAAAATGCCATGAACCTCTGCAACCTAAAGATAAGAGCTGAAAGACTATAAAAACACAGAGGCAAGCTTCCTCTACCTCAGGCTTCTTTTTTCAACTGTGTCCTGATCACTCCATGACTGCAAGAGAGATAAGGTATCTGTGGTGGAGTTCACCATTTACCTCCTTTCTAAGACAGAGGATCGTTTGTTTTGCCATCTTGAAAAATATTGCAAAACACTCCAAACACTGATTACAGGCATAAGTCAACAGTATTGCAGGTGCCACCCATTTCCAGGCTGATTTTGCTCCACGTCTCAGAGGCATATATGGGAGACAGTAGCACAGTCACAGCCAAACCCCACAACTCAACTCCCTGAGGTCTCATGGGGATTTTGGTTGGGAAATAGAAAAACTGAAACTCAGTTCTAATGAGATAAAGTGAGATCCTGAGTGGGGGCTAGGGAGGGAAGGGGAGGAAATGGGAGAAAAATCCTTTTAAAGCACAGGGAGCCCTGCCAGCCTCATTGGCAGTGTTGGGCAGAGAGGAGAGGTCTTACCTGCCTGCCCCCACTGACTGCTGTGGTACCTAGCAGTGCATCAAGCCCTGCTGTATTACAGAATTTTAACTTCCAGCAGGGATTAGCTGGCTTTGGCCTGGTAAAACCCAGACAGCCACATTGGGTCAGGTGGGCTGGGGGCTGTGCATCCACTATTCCCAGTTTTCCACAATTATGGAATAACATAGGCAGCTGGAGGGCAGCCCTGTGATAATGGACACTCAATGCCCTCTGGGTTTTGTCCTTGGGCATTTTCTTTGTTGGCAAAATAACCAGCCTCAGTGCAAGCAACAACATTGAAGTTCTGGCACAAAGTAGGAGATCAGGATCTGAAGAGCACTGGGCTTTTAATGAGAGGTCATATTTTCACCAGAAACATGAACAAAGCAGGACAAAGGGGCATTTTGAGCAATCTGTCTTTTTTTACCTTCCTTATGTCTTCAGATCATCAGGACTATGACAACTACTGCATAAAAAGCAGGGTGGCCAGCAGGTCAGGGGATGTCACTCTGGTGAGATCCCACCTAGAGTATTGAGTCCAGCTCTGTGGTCCTCAGCATAGGAAAGACATGGACCTGCTGGAGTGAATCTATAGGAGAGGCACCAGGATGTTCAGAAAGATGGAGCACTTCTCCTACGAGGAAAGGCTGAGAATTTGGGTTGTTCAACATGGAGAAGAGTGACCTAACTGAGGCCTTTCAGTACCTGAAGGTTACCTACAGGACAGATGGAGAGAGGCTTTTTAGTAGGACATGTAATGACAGGACAAGAGGGAATGGTTTCAAACTGAAAGAGGGCAGGGTTAGATTAGACGGTATGAAGAAATTCTTTACTGTGAGGGGGTGGTGAGGCACTGGAACAGGTTGCCCTAAGCAGTTGTGGATGCTCCATTCCTGGTTCAAGGGTTCAAGGCCAGATTGGATAGGGCTCTGAGCAATCTGGTGGAATGAAATGTATCCCTGCCCATGGCAAGGGTGCTGGAACTTGATGATCTTTGAGGTCCCTTCCAACCCAAGTCATACTACGGATTCTGTGAATCCAGACCCTGTGACTTAAGGAATAAAAAACAATAGTGTATCTTGATTGCTTCTGGCTGGTATTATAGCTCAGCTGTACTGTCAGGTTGAGGGACAGGAAGGCAACAGTATAGCTGAAGTTCTTGACATGAGTAATCAGATGTGATGATAGGCCATGTAGTGAAGCTCTTCTCAGAACTATCTTACATGTCTGCTCCCTTTTGCACATGAAACCATTTTGTGCACTGGTATTTGGCTCTGGCTGAGGGAGAGAAGTAATCGACTGGACAGGTTGTGGCTTCTCAGCTTGTGAAGTGAAATGCTGCTGCTGAGTGAAGGTGCTAAAAGTCACACAGCTTTGGACAGTTGGTCATGGACCAGCACCGGTGGATGAGCAAGTATTTGCAGATGAGCTAAAATGTTCTTCCTTCAAGAAGAACAAGATTCCCCACATTGGGAAGAAAGGGGAGAGAAGGTAATGAAAACCTTAAACACACAGTTCAGTTGGAAAAGAGTGGGGAAGCCTGCACAAACATTACCAGCAGATCTACTAACAGCTTTTGTGTAAATGTTCTCCGGAGCTATTCCACAAACTATTTAGAACAGGTTTATGTGCATTAAGATTTGGCTTGCCAAGCAGTGAAACACTACCCTTTCTTTGAAGACGATTGGCAATTATTAACACCTGCTTATCAGACTTTTACATATCTAGCCCAAGGTATAATTTTATAAGGTTTTCCCATACAGAGAACTTTTGACTCTTCAGCCAGATCCACTCCACTAAAGAAATGGCAGTGGGAGAGGAAAAGAAATGCAGTGAAATTATAGATAATTGCTTTTTCTCTATTATAGAGGGAGTAGGTGAGTCAGCATTCCCATGGAACTTTACTGTGAAAGAAGGAGCTCTGCCTCACCCTGGTAGCTGTTTACTCTTGCCTCTGCTTTTGGTATCTGCATACTAAAACTTTCCTGTGAGGTTGGTTACTGCTTATAAGCATCATAACATGCATACCTGTGGAGTACTCCTTTCATTAGAAGGAGGATTTGCCACCCCACATGTAATTACTGAAAGCAAGGTGCAAATAGTGACCACAAGCACTTGTGTTTTGTTTTCCAAAATAGTCCCCCTATCATAATGTACTACTGAAATCCAACTGGGTTCATGTGTCCAGGTGTCATGCCATGACTTACAGAACTAAGGAAGCAAGTCTTCCCCGGGTGTAAATTGCCTAAATTATTGCTTCTGGTTGTTGTTGATTGACTTGAATTACTAAAAACACAAGCACAAATTAATTGCACTGCTGAAGATCTATCATACACATCTTGTACTTCTAACTTGTAGCACTGTGCAAGAGCAGGGTTCCTGAGACAGAGAGACACTTTTCTACCAGACATTGCCATTACCTCTGGGAGGTCATTGTCCACATAGTCTGAGACAAATAAAAGTAATGAGGAAAACTCACAGCAGATAGGTAAGACTGGCAAGGTAACTTAAATTTCCTGAGTATGAGCTGGCACTGACTCCACTAGCCTACCTTAAGAGACAGTCCCTCTGAGATGAAGGTTGAGTACTCTCCTGGTTATTTTTTAATTTGGGCATTTTAGCTCATCCTATTCAAAACTCCCCTGTACGGCAATGGTCTTTTATCCGTCTGCCCCTCTGATCTGTGCTTGGGAAGCCAGCAGGTAGAGTGCATCCCAAGGCATGCTTCTGCATTGCATGTCACTAATTAAAGAAGCCATTCAAAATAAAGCTCCTACTCATGTTCTCTATTAATAGCAGGTGCTTTCCTCCACCCTACCCTCCCACGACCTCTTTCTTTTAAAGTGATAAAGCAGCCCTGTCCTTGGTTTTGAGAGCCCTTGCACTCAGATACAAACTCAGCATTTTTCCAGCTGCATTACAGAACTCAAGGCAGTTTCCACAAAAATATGCCCCATAATGGCACTGTAACCCTATGAAGATACCAGGAGCAATGGAAGATTCTGGGAATAAATGAGTTCAAATTGATGTCAGCTTCTACTGTGTCATGAAAGGTTTCTTGTTCAGACCCTGACACTGAGTATCCACTCGCTTCTGAAAGCCTCAGTTACCTAGACTTAGCAAACCTGAGAGCAGGGCAACGGCCAGGGCGGCAGAAATGACTTGTCAAAAAAGAAGTGCAGTGAGATGGGCTGCAGGAGAGATGAGTCATGGATAAGCTGCACTCCAGAAACAGCTCAGCAGGGCCAGCTGCTGCCTTTTAGAAAACTAACTTGCTGGACTCAACAAGCTAGCACTGAAGGTGCAGCAGAGCAGCTCAGCTTCAGCTAGTCCAGTGCATCCAGAAGATGCTGCATCTGCTCTTGCTTTGAGAGGAGTCAGTTGGATGTGCAGAGGCTGTGGAGAAGCACTCTGGAGATCAGTGTTCCCAGGCCACATGAAGGCAGTCAGCAGACAGGACTTGTTATCCAAAAATTACTCTTTTGTTAATAATTAAACCCTGATTAGAAAAGTTGAAAGAGCCAAAGCTTTAAAGAGAGTGGTGAGTTGGAAATTAATTTGTAACTTGTAGCAACCATTTTAACTTCAGATAGAAAAGCCTTAAATTAACTGTTTATAATTGGGTCCCTCTTGTTTTTTTCCTATTTTTGTGGTCTTGTTGGATGATGTTGCAGTATGAGCTGGAGAGTGCACCAAGGAGGAAAGGCCGGACCTGTATTGAAATAGCCTCCCAAAGTTATAGTATAAGAGGCTGCTGGAGGTCAGATAAGCTGTGTGGGGGGCACACAGAGAATTTCCTGTTTCATCAGCAGGAAACCTCCTGAGGAGGACCTCCCTTATTGGGACCCCTGTGCCTCCTTCACCATTGAGAGGTCAGTGACGTGACCAAATCCCAGCACCTCTTGCCTCTCCGTCTGAGATGGGCAACGGTCCCTGACAACCCCCACTGCCCAGCAAAGGGGTGCACTGGCACGGACCATGAGAAGTGGCGATGGGAGCTCTGAATCTGGTTTGTCCACGTGGGCATAACTGTCAGGGGATGCCCAGTGCACTCTGGGGTAAGTCCAGTGTGTGGGTGGGCTCCCTCTGTCCTCTAGTTTTGGAGGGGAGAAAAACACCTCCAACATGGGTGGAACCTTTCTCCCCCCAAAGCCATGGGACCATGGCAGGATTTAACAAAGAATATCATCTGCTTCGGAGAGTGATCGATGGGGCCATGTGCCTGGTGAACATTTCTGCAGTGGATATCCATGGAAAGTCTCCTTTTTATGCGAAAATCAAAGAGGGAGGTGGAAAGAAAAAAGTGTCTTTCCCCTCTACAAAGAGAATTGAGCTATTTTAAACAATAAATAAATCAAAGGATATGTTTATATATGATACGAAGAAAAGCTCTTAATATCTGGTTATTATCCTGAAGAAATATATTCATTCTGCTTTGTCAAGCCAATAGGCAACATATCACTTATATTCTACCTCAGTTTCACTGGGAAAATTGCCATAAAAGCTTCCACTTCAGTGAAACACTCCATTGAAGCAGGGCTAAGCAGGCTCACTTTCAGGTGTGATCTGCTGAAGCAGCTTGGATCCCATCCAGGCTTTCTCTGCCAAACTCCACTCCGGCCCTGAGATGTCAATATGCTGTACATGTTTTTAAAAGACTTCTTTCCTCCCTAAATTCTGCTGTGAGGGCCAAGAGATGTGAGTAACAAAAACCATCTCATAATGCTGTTAAGCAAATTCCTGGTCCCCTTTTTTCTCTCCTGTTAAATAAAGTGAATTGTGTACAGCAGCTGAGCTGGCAGAGCAAGGGGCTGAAGTATTGCAGTCAAATAAAAGCAGTGCCAAGTAACATGAATAGGCACTCTAGCCCTCAATAGTGTTCTTCTATGTCATGTACTTGTTCTGGGCTCAGAAGACTGGCTCTTCCCACCTACCCGTCCTCCTGCAGCACCTGGCTGCAGCCAGACCAATATGACAGGGAAGGTATAACAATTTTTTAGGAGAATAATGTCTGGCATAGGTTATTGTTTTATCTCTTAGCTCTTTCTGACTGAATATGCTAAGGGCTGGATAAAACAACACCTTTGTGAAGACACTTGGCTTTCCTGAAAATATAAGAGGCTTTGAATTGCAATGGAAAAGTTTTATTTTGCAGTTTAGAGAAGCTACTCCTTAGAGACCTTGTCTGAGCAAATAATTTTTTCCATCTGGAGCAGTTTTCTGTAATGATTACCTTAATTATTACCAATAAAAACAAAGCCACACTCCCACCATTTCATTTCCTAGCAATCAAAAGAACGGCACAGCTGGAATACGAGAGCTGAGACGTACTCACTAATTTAGACACCCTGTTAAGCCTCTCAGAGGTAGGTGTCCCTGCTGGTGCAGCCCAACCAAACCCAAAGGATCTACCCCACGGATGAATTTGCTCTGAAACCATTCAGGAAATTCCCTCTTTGTGCTGCGTGACCAGCACTGGGCTGGTGCTGCTGCTGTCCAGGGCTCCCTGCTGCAGGTGGCCAGGAGGCTTCTGTGGCTGCCGATGGCACAGCTGCGCCCTGCCGGGAACGGGAGGGGCCCGCGTCCCATAGGAGCGGCCAGAGCCAGCAGAGCAGAGAAAAAAGGGGCAAAGACCACAAAAAGTTCGAGTTAAGGAACCTGGACTAAATGAAGGCAAAGAAGGGTGGGAGACTCTCCCCATCCACACACATATTAACTTCAGATGCATGAAGGCTCTCCCTGAACTCGGGAGGAGTTGCTCTTGCCCTTTTATTTAAGGGCCTATTTGCTCCGTTGGGACTCCAGTGAATTTATTTTTTTCCATTCAGAGGCTGGGTAAGGAAGAAGAGACTCAGCTGTGTCTCCAGGGTTCTAGCAACAAGCTTTAATTTCTATGAGTTTTAGCATGAGCACAAATACTTTCAAAACACTATAGAAACACCGAAGCAAGCCCAGACAAATTCCTTTTATTTACAATAGTACACACACAAAGTAAATGAAAAAAAAAAACAAACCAAAAAACCCAAACAAATGCAACCCTTCAACAAACGAAACTGATTTCAGAGGACAAATTAATTAGAACTTCTTAAAAGGTTAGTCAACACTTTTCCGCCATACTTTAGGTGATTATTTATGTTACAGTAATATGCAAATACTTAAAATTCTTATGCCTAAAAATCTCCTGGGCTTTTGGTCCATGTTTTGCTTTTTTAATAAGAAAGGTGCCATTACTACCTAGTATCTAAAAATATCAGTGCAAAAGATTACATCAGCATCAGAATGTTTTTCCAGAACAAATTAAAACTGAAAATAAATTAAAATGTGCATCATGTTTAAAAATGGGTGTAGGCATTCAGGAAGATGTGGGTAATACTATTAAAGTAAGAATTATAAGACTCTTGCAATTGATTTATTTCCTTTATACTGGCCCGTAACATAAACTAGCTTTCCTACTTTAATGTATCAGAAAAATAAACAGGTCAGCTGTAGGTGAGTAGGTAACCTTTAGTCCCAGCTCCATGAGAAAATTCTCAAATTCTACATATGAATAGTCACAATGCCTGTGACAGTGATTTTAAGAACCAAAATGATGTATAATCAGCTCCATATAAAGACATGGTAAAACCCACAACAAAAGCAGCAAAAAGGGAAGATGTCATAAATGTTATTTAACTTGTCAAAAAATATTATTAAGCTTACAAAACAAAACAAAACCCAAAACCCAAACAACAAAAAACTAAAACAAAGATGGCAGGCATATTGTGTATTTATTTACTGGAAATTAAGGGATTCCCAGTTTGAAGGTTTCTTGTTTGGTTTTTTTGGTTTTTTTTTTTTTTTTTTTTTTTGGGGGGGGGGTTGTTTGTTTTTTTTTTTTTTTTTTTTTTTTTTTTTTTNTTTGTTTTGTTTTGTTTTGTTTTGTTTTGTTTTGTTTTGTTTTGTTTTGTTTTGTTTTGTTTTGTTTTTTCCCCATGAAAATGAACTCCAGGCTAGAAAAGAGACTCATTTGTGAAGGAAAGGCAGGATACTAATGGAAACAACTGATTCCAGTAGCCAGATCCCTAAAGAAGGTGGTTAAAAGAATAAGTTGCAAACGTTGGCAGTTCTGCAGAGGAAAGGCTGTGGATATGTGATGCTTCTGGTTGAATTTTCTGGTTTTAAAGCTGCCACATCTTACTGAAACAGCAAAGTAGTCACAAGGGGTTAAAGTCTCTTTTTGGAGGGAATGAGTCACTGCTGAAAGTTAAGTTTAGAAAACAAAAGCTGCCCATTCCCATTATCTTTCAGCATTAGAAAAGTAATTACAACAGAAGATTTAACTTCTGGTATGACTTCTCATTTTGAGGTGCTGGGAGATGTGGAGGGAAAGGCTTTTGTCAATGAACAGAATGCATTAAGATCCTTGAATGTGCTCCACTGAGATCAGTGGCAAAGTGGCAGGAGGAAATGCAAGGGCAAGCTGCAAATTCTGCCCGATAGCTTGGCTAGTGTTTCTCAGGGAAGTGGATTGTTTCTTTTGACCAAAACAAACTAATGCAAGTCATAGCAATGCCACTTTGTGAATGGTGTCCTCTGCATGAGACATTACATTAATAAAATTTAATAATTCTGCATACAAATTAAAAGCACACACTAGAAAAAAATGACAGCTCCTGAGTATTGCAAAAGCCAGCCCAAGTCACTCTACTCTTTGCTTGGAGGGAGGTATTGGAGTAGCATTCCTGCCCTGAACGATTTGCTGGCATTTCTATTCAGGAGTTTTGGAAGGATAGCAAAGATATTCCAGCCCCTAGAAATTTGTGGCTTTGGGGGCTTTGAGGCAGACTTGGTGACCTTAAGTTTAATAGACTTCATGGACTTTTTTTCTTCTGTGAATGCATACAGGTGCTTTTTTGGGATACCATGTGAACTACTAGCACCTCAGAGGAGGATGTCCTACTGTTTAATTATCTGCTGCATGAAGATCCACCTCCTTCTGTTTGCTTTAAACTGGTCACCTGTTAGTTTCGCTCAATTTTCTCTAATTCTTATATTGGAAAAAAACACCAAATAATCCACCCCTACTTCTCTCTACTCATTATTCTCTCTTGTCTGACTGTTTTCTGGTGTTTATCACTTCTCCATCCTGTATAATCTTGGTCACTTAAATCCTTGAATCACTCTAACATCAAGGTGCCTCCATATTTTTCTTTATGTTTGTTGCCCTTTTCTGGATCTCTGCTGTTTCTGTAACACACGGGCCAGAGCGATCCTCAGGGGGCATGTTGCAGCCCTCCTCATTCTGTTCTTTGCATTTCATCCTGTCATCTTCCACCAGCTTTGGGACAGTTTTTTGAGTGCTGAACCAATTCTTCCATGAGCTATTGCAACTGTTAGATCTTATTTCTGAGTGAGAACAAGCTGGTTAGAAATTTTTGCTTTAAATCAGTTTACTCCTCTCTAATCCAACCTGGCCATAGTAACAATCTCCAACCTCCTCAGAGGGCATTAATACCCTACTGTTATCCTAGTTAGACTTAAGTCTGCAAAAAATTGGCTTTCGTTATTGGAGTTTGCTGATTTTACTGCTTCTTTTGTCATGGAGTTCATAGCCCCTATCCCTATCCCTATCCCTATCCCTAGCCCTAGCCCTAGCCCTAGCCCTAGCCCTAGCCCTAGCCCTAGCCCTAGCCCTAGCCCTAGCCCTAGCCACAGCCTAGTCTGACCCTCCTACATAAGCTGTGTCTGTCACTACCATGTCTTGCTGATTATTTCTTTTTTCTACAGATCTATTCAGTCAACATGCCAGTTGGAAGCCAAGTATCCCATATCCCTCATTTTCATTCAACAGTGTCTTCATGGAAATCAGTAGTTCTGGAAGTATCTGGGAGTATTAGCCATGTGAGTAGGACCTTCCTTGCTTCTCCCAGAGCAGCTGCTCTGTGTGCCTCCATGTGAGTGAGGACCTCTCCTTACTGCTGGGAATGTTTCTAGAGAAGTTTGGAAGGAGATGCTTTATTTTACTGTCCTACCTGGCACCCTAGGTCTTGCATTAAAATTCTCTGTGTCCAGAGAATTCCGACAGCTTCCCAAACCTCTTCCTGGACCTTTCCTACTTCACTGGTGCACATGTGGACCACAGCTACCTTCTAGGCTACAGTGGATTTTTTGGGAGGTGGTAGATTGCTGACATCCATGGTCTCTACCAACCTAAATTGTTTTGTAAGTTCTCAGAGGAGGAAGAGCCTTTTCACAACCAGAGTTCTCATTGTCCACGAGGGTGGACGCCACATCTCTTCGCTAGCTCAGTGTCTTCTGCACATCCAGGGATGCTGCCACAAAGGATCCTCAGAGCACATAGCCCCTGGGGAACAGCTCGCCCTCCATTTGCTGTACAGCTGGAGAGTGCACAGCTCCTTAACCCCCTCCCTGCTGCCTGTACAACCCACCCCCCGTGTCCTGGTGCTTCTCCCACCAGGGCCAGCTGTGCATCACATATCTGTACAGGGAGCTGCACTGCTCCCTGTGCAGACACATTAATACATGTGTTCAGGGGTACCTGAATACATTGCGTGCATGTGCAGACAACGCATACGTGTGCGTGTGAGAGGGATGCATTCACATGTCTCTATATACAGCCTTTTGAAATTACTATACTTCATATTTCCTCCAGCCTCCAAATGCTCCTTTCCTTCATGGCTAGGGCTAGGAATGGCACATTGCAACCTCAGTCAATTTTATTTATTGTAGTTTGAATCAGGATTATCAAAATCCTGTAGAAAGCTTTGGTCTCTACATTGACTCCATAACTAACAGCAGTTTGTAAAGTTTATTGAAATCCAAGAGCTCTCCCTTGAAGTAAGCCAGCCGCTTGAGTCTCGCTGGGTTCAAATTATCTCATCTGTGATTGTCCTCCTTGTGGAACTACAACATGGTCCTTTTCCAAAAGCAATGACAGCCCTAGCATGCCCGGGTACCAGACCGAAACCAAGCCTCCCGCCTCAGCAGAGAGGCTAGAGACGCAAGGAGCGACCCAGTCGGTGCTGGTGGGGCTGAGCGGCAGGAATTCCTCTCTGCTCTCCGGGAAAACCTGCCTTGAGCCCTGGGTTTGTGCGTCCCAGAACGGTGCTCCCTCGCTCCTCGGAGCTGGCTCCAGTTTTCGGTGCAGCCCTGCGGGCCCAGCGCGTGTTGCGGGAGGCCGGGGATCACCGGGAGTCGCTGCCGGGCTGGGGTCGGTGGCTGAGCCCCGTGCCGTGCCCCGGCGCTGTGCCGTGCCGTGCCGACCCGTGCCGTGCCCCGGCGCTGTGCTGTACCGTGCCGTGCCGACCCGTGCCGTGCCCCGGCGCT